>DWAP01000675.1:0-19469 GCA_018230625.1 Heliconius eleuchia
GGCCCCCCGCGCCCCCCGCCGGGCCCCCCGCGCCCGACGACCTGCTGCAGTGCATCTCCACGTGCGCCACCAACACGCGGCTGTCGCTTGCCAACCTGCTGCCCTCGAGGTTGGTCGACGAGCGGCGACCTAAGTAGTCTTAATTAGGCATAACACATCGTCTTGACTGTTTTGTATCTGCCTTCTAACGAGCAGGATTTTGAGTATTTGTTATGTTTCAACATGTTCACAAGTTTGCAGACACGCTTCTATGCGCTTTGTCTGCTTTTGGTTGATCGTTTTGTTAAGCTTGGTAACGTTAAGCCGGCTAGAGGAGACAGCAGAACTAAGATGGAAATTGTGAGCCTTTCCTTTCCGTTGTTTGTACGTTATTTGTGTTGTGTGTACCCGCTTTGAAGGATCACGACTTATTGTAAGACACAATACTTGCACTGTTCAATAAATTCATTGAAAAATTTGTCGCTAATTCATTATTTGAATATTAGATACATTTGAAGCTTCTATCTCAATATTATTTCAGGTTACATTTTGTGTTGTAGATTAAAATGATTTTTGATCTAAACAATGTCAAAAATATAACTCATTTACAACAGTTTAAAGCATATAATTTTAATTGCTTGCACGCGCTGATGCATATACTGACGCATGTACTTACAGCTTACAACTTTATTACGTACAAATAATCACATTTTAAATGTAATATTTAAAAGTTATGTGTATATTTATTAGGCAACGTTTAGAGCTGATGCGTGAAATGTATCACAACGAGGCGGAGTTGTCGCCCACATCGCCCGACCACAACATCGAGTCGGTCACCGGCGGTGATCCGTTCTACGATAGATTCCCGTGGTTCCGTCTTGTTGGACGGTGAGTTTGTCTTTTTTTCTTCTTTTTCTTTTAAATGTTATTTATTAATTACATTGTGATCACTGAGTTCTTAAAAAAAAATGAAACTATACTTAATTATTTTGACTTATACAATTCGCAAAATAGATGTCATAATACATGCTATTCACTTTTCATTACAAATTATATTGGACTTCTTTTTACTAGATTTGACCATCCCGCACATAGCAGAGTAGGCAGGGGAAATCTGGGAACCTAGTGTTAAGACACCGTTCCCAATAGGACTCTTCGGTTACCCATTGTCATCATGCTAGAAGAAAAAAACGACTACTTTATAGGCTATATTTCATTCAATACTAATAACTAAAATATAGTATTTTTTTCAGCTACTTTACCCAAAATAATTTAATGACAATTTTGTTGACAGGAGCTTTGTATACCTGTCGAACCTCCTGTACCCGGTTCCACTCATTCACAAGGTCGCCATCGTGAACGAGAAGGGAGACGTGAAGGGCTACCTGCGCGTGGCCGTGCAGGCGGTCATCGACGCCGAGAAAAGTAAATATTTAGTCTTTTAAATTTAAATATTATCTCTCATTTTACTTAAATACAGTTGATTGAAAATATTTTATTATTTTTTAATATTGTTGTAATTCCAGAAATAATTATATGTTGTTATATCACATAACAATGTGTTTACATATATAATAAATAGATTTTTTTAATGAATACCTACAATCATAGCTTTTAGTAAAATGTATTTAAAGCTCGAGCTCTTCGATTTGAATTGCACGTTAATTTTATTTCAATTCGGAAGTTACGATCTTTTATTGTTATAATTATTTAGGTTATTTAATTTATTGGTTTTGATGAAACATATAAAATCAGAGAAGCATATAAAATCAATAAAATAATTTCAATGAAGGCACGTAAAATCTACTCTATCCACAGTAAGGATAACTAAATTTCTAATTTCAAAAAAAAATATTTAGTTATATTTTCTCCGTTTCTTTAATTAAAACAATTCCCTTTCATGTACTAAATATAATAATTTCCTACAGACAACGCGGAATTTGCAGCCGGTGTAAAACAATCGGCCAAAATCTCTTTCGACGACGACATCGTACCGACGCGTTCCCGCCTCAAGGCCATCTCCAGTGTTGAGAAGAACAACGCGCTCAACGCCATTAATATGGAGGATCGGCCTGAGCAGGACTCTAATATAAAAATTGAAGGTATTTTATCATTTCTCTTTTTATAAGGTATTTTATATGACTGCCCAATCAAAAAGTTATTTAGGTGGGACTAGAGTCTGCTAGTATCGCGTTTAGTCGGCATAATGGTGGTAAGAATTTAAAAAATAATTAATTTAAAATTAGGCTTTCATATCCGGACATGATATCAAGAATTTTTTCTTAATTCTTGATACTCTGAAAATATACTTCATAATTTGATTTCGTATTTATTTATTCATTGTTTTTGAATTATACCTATTTACAACTTGTTAATGTTAACTTGTCATTTATATTGTTACATGGGTGCTTGAGTTCCTTGTACACTACCTGTACCTGTAAAGACAACAGCTGTGGGCCCCCCATTTTCACTCAGTGGAATTTATCGTTTAATATTTTAATTTGCTCGCTCTGGTAACAAGATAAAGCAGTGTTTAGCTCCGGTGGAAAGAAGCACTAGGCCTACTCTACTATATGTAGGATACAGCCTAATTTATTTATTCTGTCTCGTAGAATTAGCAGTAGCCGAATGTGACGCTGACAGTGGCCGTGGAGACAGTTCCCTGGCATCAGAACTAAAAGAGGAAGATCTTCCCGAACATCTCACCCTGGGGCGTGAATTCACCTTCCGTGTCACTGTTTTACAGGCGCATAGCGTTTCGACTGATTATGCTGATGTATTTTGTCAGTTTAAGTAAGTTTATTATTAGTATGTATAAAAATGCAGCTATGTACGTAAATAAGTGAATAAATTATCAAATAACTATGAAAAAATTATGTAGAATAGGATTTATAATTATCATTGTGGGGTTAGATATCGAATTAATGGTTTTTTTTTTCAGATCCATCAGTGTTAGAGTTGCAAGTTTATTTTTATCAAATTTTCTTTATTTACGTACTTTAAAATCGAAAATTTTGTTGGTTTATATACTAAATGTTATAATGTTATATATTTAACTATATTTACTGTTTGTTGTAGCTTCTTGCATAGGAATGAAGACGCGTTCTCAACAGAGCCTGTAAAGAACACAGGAAAGAATACCCCGCTCGGCTTCTATCACGTACAAAACGTAAGTATAATATTATTATAAATATAAACAGTACAAGTATAATTGAAATTTTATTTGTTAAGCTTTTATATGAATCAAAAAACTAAATAATTTTTTTTTTCTAGATCACAGTGCCAGTGACCAAATCGTTCGTCGAATATATTAAATCCCAGCCGATCGTCTTTGAAGTATTCGGACACTATCAGCAACATCCTTTGCACAAGGTGATATTATAAATAATGTAAAACTTGTTTCAATATCTTTTCTTAATGAAATTTCTGGTCAACTTTTTAAGTTTACTTAATTTTTCTGTTATTTTAAATACGTTTTCAAGGCCACTTTGAGCCTGGTGTCCTTGATAGGAAGACTAGGACGAAAAGAAAAACTTTTAGCCGCCATTTTTATTTTATATGAACTATTTTTATAATAAGACACATGTTTTAATAACTACAAACATTGTTCTAGGATGCAAAACAAGATGGCCCAGTCGGCAGGGCTCCTCCCCGTCGTATGCTACCACCCTCACTGCCCATATCAGCACCAGTGCGGAGCCCTAAATGGGGAGCCGCCAGTGTGGCCCCGCCGTGTTGCTCGTCTCATTTACACTCTAAACACGATTTGTTGGTTTGGTTTGAGATCTGTGAACTGGCGCCAAGTGGAGATTATGTGCCTGCGGTACGTTTCTCTTAAATTGGTATACTGTATCATTATGTGAAGCAAATTAATGTAGTGTTCATTTATCTTTTTTACACTTAAATTATCCTATATAAAATAGAGATCATATTGCATTGTAGGTGGTAGAACACAGCGACGAGCTGCCGTGCCGGGGCCTGTTCCTCCTGCACCAGGGCATACAGCGCCGCATCCGCATCACCATACTGCACGAGCCCTCCTCCGACCTGCAGTGGACTGACGTACGCGAGCTGGTCATTGGTGAGATATTCATTTATTCAATTCATTCTTTTTTATTTTTACTATTATTACTTGTTTTATAAAAGAAGAAGAAAGAAGAAAAACTTCTTTTTTTTTTTTTTTTATACGAGAAGTTTTGAATACGAGATGTTTCGTGCTGAGTGATGTAACTCAATGTTTTGTTGCACCACGGTCGCTTAATATCTCACGTAATTTGAAAATTTGGTCAAACCTATGGGCTTTTAATTTTAAGTCTTGCTTAGGTCAGAAGTTAATCTAAGAGTTTAAGGTCCATAATATTTTTTTAAATAATTTTAAATTTACAATATTTTTTATAATAATCACTGTACGTTAAATATAATGTTTGTAAATCAGGACGTATCAGAAACACGCCCGAAGCTAACGAAGATACATCAGACGGGGATGAAGACGGAGCGCTATCTCTTGGATTGTTCCCCGGAGAGCGTCCTACGCTGGACGATCGTGCTGTATTCAGGTACTATTTTTAAAAGAAAAAGATAGTGTATTTATCGAGGTATGTTATATTATATCTTGGAAATCATTTCGTGGTAACCCACACTGGGTTTGAATTGCAGTCAGGGGTACCTTGGACGCACAGGATGTGTCATATGTTGTTATACAACTCTTAGTTATTGCTAAGCTCATGTAAAAACTAGTGTATGTAATTGAAATAGATTATAGATACTGTCCAAGATTTCTGCCTTAGCAATCAATGTCAAATTGGCAGTATATTAGATTTAACAATAAATAAATAAAATTAGCTTCACGCTGTATTCCGCACACAGAAGGGTAAACAGAGGGAACCTTGTGTTAGACATTCCGTTTCCCACTTCTCGTTAAATTTTGAGGCATTGCGGGTTGAGTGGTGAAACTCAATGACAGGTTTTGGAAATGAAAATATTCATAAATAATAATTCATTCCCTTGAGTGGAATCCACAATCATCACGTTACAGTCACGCCTTTGTGCCTCTGCACCACGACGGCCTCAAATAGATATAATAAGGTATATTTGTATATAAAAATAATCGACATTTATGGTCATAATTCCAATACGTATAGGTTCGAAGCGGCGTGGGACAGCAGCCTCCACGGTTCCCCGCTTCTCAACCGAGTGAGCGCCAACGGCGAAGTAGTCTACATCACACTGAGTGCCTATCTAGAGGTGTGTAAGATGTTTTTATTAATTACCATCTTCTATGCGTTTCATATCAAAACGGTATATTTAGTAAATATTTTAGAGAAGTGAATGGTTAACAATAATATTGGAATACTTGAAAAATGAAATAATATAGTTGATATGGTGCAGGCGGAGAGCTGCGGCCGGCCCGCCATCGTGACCAAGGACCTGTCGCTGGTGGTGGTGGGGCGCGAGGCGCGCACGGGCGCGGGCCGCTCGCTGCGGCGCGCGCTGTTCGGCCCGCGCGCGCGCGCCGACCGCCTCACCGGCCTCTACGAGCTCAGCCTGCACCGCGCGCTGGAGCCCGGTCGGTGTTAAACACATCTTGTATTTCCATATCACCTAGGAAATAATCATGTTATTTACAATTAATTCGTCCTCAGGCGTTCAACGGCGACAGAGGCGGGTACTAGACACGAGCGGCACTTATGTGCGTGGCGAAGAAAATCTACACGGATGGCGTCCGCGCGGAGACTCCCTTATTTTCGATCATCAGGTATGAAATTTACACATAATAATACAATTGTACACTATTTTTCTTCTCTCAGTCTCTTTCTCAATCTATTAGAGTGAAATGATTGTTGCTAATTTTGATACTTGTATTTAAAAAAAGAAAAGCAAAGTTTGCATGTTATATGGCTATTTGGAACGATGTACGATACTATTAAAGTATTGATATTCGAAACGTGGTCGTCTTTATATTGATTTTATTTTTATTTTTTGAAGCTAGTAGTTTTGATATCGTTTTGTTTGCTACGCTAAAATTTTTCCTGTCTAATTTTGTTTACTATACAGTAACATATTTTTTTATAATATAATTAAAAGAAAAAAAGGTTGTAAATTAGTTTGATCATTAACAATTTGTTTTTTTTTCTACTCAAACAGAAACGTATCTGGCGCAAACTGATCTATGATTGGCCGCTGGACATTATCGATAGACTCCAGGTCCACAAATATGTTTCCTTAGCTATTTAGTATGTGCGCAATCATCCATTTTGGTGTTTTTTATATTCATTCGTACTAAATAGCTACTGAAAAGTAATTTGTGTACTGGTTACTGGTCCACTCATCATTCACGCAGTTATAGATTATATATTTAGTGTGTTCTAAAATTTTTTATATTATCTGTATAAGGGCGGATCTACATGTAGGTACTTTTTTAGAAATACATCCCATATTCTGCATAAATTCTCATTTTTATAAATGTTTTGATTATTTATCGATTACGTCCTAGATTATCTAAATTTTACTATGTCAATTTTATGTGGAATCGCCTTTATTTTTTTCATTTTATTCCTATTCTATGATTCATTTTCCCTATAAAAGCTTATACTGTACGTACACTACTGTTCACGTTACAAAAGTATTTATACACAACCACACGCTTGATCATGTTTTTATTCGTCATATTTAGCTTTATTTATCTATATATTACAATTTTCATAATAGATTTGAATATTCAAATTTTTTTCTAAAATTATTTTGTCATACTTATTGGACTTTCTCTAGATGCAAAATGATTTTTTTAGCTATTTTTTAACTAAATTTTAATCTGTTTCAACTTAATAGTAACGAAAAAGTAATTTAATCGGGATTTACTAATGTTTATTAAATTCCAGTGGGAGTTGGAAAAGATGACTAGATTGGAACAAGTGGGAAGGACACGACATTTCCTTGCTCTGCGCGAACGCTTGCGACACGGACACGAGAATACTGTGGCTCCCAACGATTTTACTAAAACTGAAAAGGTAAATAATATGTTTTATTAATTTAGCTACAAAATGATTAATAAATTAATATAGTGTTATATTTTTCTACCGATATATATTTTTAAATGTATGATGCAATAACGAATAAGCAAACGTGTTCTTATTGAATTTATCTAAAATTTAATATTATATGCATACATTATCATGTTGAAAGCGTAATTACAGTATTTATAAAATATATGATTACAATTATTCACTCTTATTTTTATAATTGAAGTCGACGACTGTGAACGAAATGGTTGTGGATTTGACACTTACGGGGAATTCATTATTTTTATTTCTTGGCTCTAATACTTGCTACAACAAAAAGTGAGGCGTTAAGTTCTTTCATCTAAAACGCAATGTCTCGAAAACTGGTCGGAGCACGGGTAAAGGACTAGGTTCTCTTCTTAACAACTAGGTTCCCTTTATCCACTCCGCAGTATAGATGATCCTAATGCACTCACTTAATAATGAATGAATAGGAGGTAAGCAACATGGCGGCCAAGGCGGCGAAGGCGGCGGAGTGTGCGCACGCGCGCGACGACCTGTACGAGCCGTGGGAGATGAGCCCGCGCGAGAAGGAGCTCTCCACTAAATATATTAAACTTATACAAGGTTACGATTGTTATGGATTTTTGCATAAACACTATTGTGTATACCTTGTTGTATATGTATACAATAGACAATTTATATATGAATATATTATTTTTTATTTATGACTATAAAGGCATATAGATGTAAAAAAAAAAATCTGATATATATTTTTTAATACTTCTATAATTCTATATAAAAAATCTGGACATTATTACTAAATGTAGTTTATAAATTCGATTTTTTATATTTTATACATTATGTCCGAATTGTAGTTTATTAATATTAAATTTATCTTGATATTTAGGAAGGATAGGCGCCAATAAAGAAGTGGAAGCCACAGTATCGCCCGCCACGCCGGTCGACGAGGGCGTGTCGGCCGACATCAGTACCCCCAGCCTGCTGTCCTCCATACATAGTGCAAGCAGCTTTGAGTGAGTCAATTAATTTTATATAACACACACTAGCGGCTGACACACGGCTTGCCGCTAAAAACTAAAAAAAATAACCTACCATTTATGTAAAAATTATATTATAGCTATTGTTGTATTACTGAAGCATGTTGTGGTCGGTCGGTGGGTCGAGCACTTTCAGTCGTTCCGGTAATCCGACACATTGTAGGTTCCATTCCTATTCGAGGAAATCGAATATTTAATATTTTAATTTTTCGCTAGAAGCAAAGCGCGGCATTGGGTTCTGTCACTCAACATGCTGTTGTTGATGTTCTCTCCTGAGTTTGGTGGAAAGTGGGGAATGGAAAAAGAACTAGGAATACTAGCAATTGTTGAATAGGTTAGGCCAACGATTAGGACTAAAAATGACATTTGATTGAAGTGTTACTCCGCAGGCTGTGCTCGCCGGAGCGCGCGCTGCTGGAGGCGGCGGCGGCGGCGGGCGGCTGGGGCGCGGCGGCGCCGGCGCCCGCGGGCGCGCAGTTCGTGCCCGACTGCGAGGAGGTGCGCGTGTCCGCCGCCGTCGCGCGCCGCGGCTACCTCAACGTGCTGCAGCACGGCACGCACGGCTGGAAGAAGCGCTGGCTGGTGAGCGACGGCGGGCTTTTCGAGCCCATTGGACTCAACTGTGACCGTTAGTGACCTGCGTTGTGTGCAGGTGGTGCGCCGGCCGTACGTGTTCATCTACCGCGACGAGCGCGACCCCGTGGAGCGCGCCGTCATCAACCTGGCGCACGCGCACGTCGAGTACTCCGAGGACCAGGAGCAGATGGTGCGCATGCCCAACACCTTCAGGTAATGCGCGGCTATACAGTACAGTGCTCGACGAGCTGTGGCTGCCCTGAAATTGGAGAAGAAAAGCCCTTGGAAAGAAAATCATCTAGAAAAAATTTTTTAAAAATCTTTGCAGCCATTTAAAGCTCAGGGTGGCCACTACTTGTTCCCTATATTATTGTTTTTTTTGCATGCACCTAGTGCTAAACATTCTATTACCATTTTTTTTAAATAAATCCTGCTTAAATTTTTTTGAGAATAAAATTTATAGCAATCAATTTATTAAGAGTGTTGCTTTACAGCGTGGTGAGCAAGGAGCGCGGCTACCTGCTGCAGACGCTGGGCGACAAGGAGGTCCACGACTGGCTCTACGCCATCAACCCGCTCCTCGCCGGACAGATCAGGTAAGACATGCTTCTTATCACTTCGAAATATATTAATATATATTTTTTAAGATTTTATAAGAATTTTTTATAAATTTCAATTTTTGCCGTTCGAGCCGGTAATAAATATTTGTTCGTTTCCAGAATCATAGGCTTATTTGTTTGTTTATTTAAATAAAAAATACTTGGGAACATATTTTTATATTGTTTGTTTTCATATCGATCATCAAACCATAAAGGTGATTTTAGGTATAGTTTTATAGACATATGTGGGTTCAATTTCCACTTGGGTGAATAGTTTATATTCATTTCCTCGTGCTGGTAAAAGATAAAGCGCAACGTTGAGACCTACCACTCAAAACGCAACGTTCTCGAAAATTGGGCGATATGTGAAGAACAAAGTGTTTTAAGACCAGCTTTCCTCAACCAACCCAACTATATTTTGGATACAATTTGTTGGTGTACATAATATAAACGTAGACATACATATAAACGGAGCCAGCTCGGTCCATATGTATATACACGCGTGAAGGTGTTCGCGCGCAGGTCGCGGTCGGCGCGGCGCAGGCCCCCCTCGCCGCCCCCCCGCGCGGACGGGGCCCCCGCGCCCGCCCTCGCATGAGGCACCCTCACAATGGAGTCTATCCTCGTTTTTTAAATGCGTCGCCGACAAACGGATATACGCGCACAGGCCCCTCCCCGCGATGCGTACCGCGAACAGATATTAAAACAATCCCTGAACTTTTGCACGATAATCGAAAATCGATTTTAATTTCATGATATCGATTGATGTTCCTGTCGATAGTGTTGTGTTGGAATATTATTGCATCAGTCGATGTTCCTATCAATATTGTATTTCGATTTTTAGACAATGTTGATCAATCGGTGGAAAAAAAATCGATTTTTTGACGTAAATGAGATGTATGTAAATGTATCAGTATTATTATATTATGTATAATAAATACATGCATATGATTGAACCGTACGTTTTATTGTTTGATATAATAAACTTATTTATGTCCAATTGTTTCACCTGTAGGCTGAATGCATATCAAACATGTACGTTTATAAAGATCTATTTATAAATGTTTTTATAATTAATTATTGCAGAACAGTGGGGGATATAAGCGTACATAAAATGCATTCAGCTTAAAACTATATTAAAATTGGTAATTGTTATTTCATATGTTATTTGATGTGATCATCTCTAACAACATAAAATATATTATAACGATATAATTTTGTTATCGAGCAAAAGTTCCAATACATATTACATGGGAAACTCTGTGACTGGTTTGGTAAAGGAGTAAAGATAATAAAATGTGAAACTGTCGTGGGAAATTGTAATATTTAAATAATAAATATCAGTTTCTTTTACAAGAGTGGTTCTGAAGTAAACAACAACTAACTACTGAAACATTTGTCCTTATCGGGACCATATAAATAAATATATAGTATATAATTATCCTTCTAAATTATATACAAATGAATCAATTAATTTAGCATATCCCAATTATTATTATAATTAACAATATTATATATATTATATTATATATGATGGCATTTGATGCGAAATACGGTCTATACGTAATATATATAGCGTGATTTATATGTTGTTATATTTTTTACATTGTTTCAAATAGTTTTAATGGCGGTCGTGTGAGTTGGGACCAAACCGGTGCACCGATAGCGGGAATGGGGTATTCAAATATATTTACAAGAATGTCTTAATAAACAATATTTAGAGTTTCATTGAATCTTTAAAGTGGGCTGTTTTAATATCTATCGTAGGGCGCACAACTTTTACAATAAGTTTTTTATCTGTGTATTTTTGACAGTGTATAAATGTTACGGTCTTTGCACCAACTGTTTTAAAATTTCTTGCCAAATATTAAAAAAAAATATATGCGTTGTATTTATGAGAAATAGCTGATTAAATCTTGCCTTTGTTACTCTTTTTGCTGTAAAGTTGTATAATTTTTTTTAAAAAATAACTTAAGCCTAGCTAGTTTTAAGTTTTTATTGTGATGGTGCAAGGACTTACTCATCGAGTATGTTACGCCAAGTGTTTAAAAATTCCTCCCCTTAGATAATATGAAAAAAAAAAAAATTGTATGTGCATTAAGTCAAATGTTGCGCACAAATATGTCGGCGATGTCTCTCTAGGCTCCATAATGTATCACGAGGAACAACATCCAATTTAATATGAAACGGCAAAATATTGAAAGTATCGATATAGATTTTCTCTAATGTTGCATACATACATTATTAATGTAATTTACCTTGTATATACGTATGACCCGGACAGTATAGTAGGGCATAACCTATTGTGGCTCAATCCCGGGCGGGTGAGTCTGCGTGACGTCATACGTTTGATTTTACTCTAGTACTCATTGATTGTAAATACATATATGTATAATTTAATCGCATTGTAGTTAGTAGACCACGCGTTTCGAGACTATTGAAGCTTCAACTGAAATTATTTAATATATATACTTTTCTTTTATTTGTTACGATTGTAGTTGATGATAATTTTATTGAACAGATTGTATAAAGTAGGTTAATGTGCCGGCGTGCCCGCGATAGGGTTGTCACAAACATTCCGAACGTCTAGTCATGTGCTCTGTAGGCACCTTGCATGTCATAGGGGACACCAGTAGGTGCAATAGACACGTGGACCAGCCAGGGCTGCCACTGACACATTAGCTTCCTTTTAAATCATAATTAATTTACACACATTTATTACGATTTGTGGGAGCGTCTGGCAACCCTAGCTGCATCCACATTTAGATACAATGCTGTGCCGCGAACAATCACCACGTAGTAGTATGTTAATAAATGTTTCGGTGTTTAACTCCACAGTTGCTCGACAGATCGTTAGTTCATTGTAATATTGACAATTTATCACAGTAGCTAGACTAATTGATGTGACTATAGTTTTATAATAACTGTCTGTCCCTTCGTTTCTAACTCTCGGTATATTATCCCAAAAGATTCTTAATCTCGTTACCGCTTCGATGAATGTTGAATAAATAATCGTCACTCGACTATCGCTTCTAGGTGACTATTTTCGATATAAAACGTATTATGTAATTCTATGTCATGACAACTTTGTAAGCTTAAGATAATTTTTAGTGATTGTAAATACATGTTCTTTGAATTGACGTTAGGTTTGATATGATTTTCGGAAACACTAGGAAAAATATCAATATCTCATCGCTTTCTTCATTTAAAATCGAGTCACCGGCTTGCACCATGAACCGTAGACGAATTCTCGGCAGAACACTAAAATATCCAGATAATAACTTAGAATAGACAAAAATAGATGTAAGATCTGAAGTATTAACCAAAATTTAGTCACGCTGTGTGTTATGATGTTTCTTAAAGTTAAGTAATACAATATATGTCGTCAAGATTGTTTACTTGCTCGCGACACTTGACTTAACCAGCCCCGTGGCTGCGGCCGTAGAGGATTTTGACGACGTGCTTCAGTTACCCATTGAACGTCCTTCTCATTAAATTAAAAATTATGAACGTATCGTGTTCAGATCTCGATATATTCAACAAATATAATATTATATAGATATCGCTATTTAACTCTCGCAATGTGGACACCGTACTACTGCAGGGATAATAAATAAACAAATCGAATATGTTACGTATATATAATTTATTATATTTTTCTTTTCTAGTCATTTATTTGTAACATTCCAAAGCTGTAAATTCCCATTTTGTTTCTACTAGCGTAATGTATTTTGCATAGCAAAATGGTGTTTATCTAGTTAAATATTAAGCTGGTATTATATACGGTCGGATATGATATACTTAAGTTGTATTTCGAACATCTTCTTTTGCCTAGCTTTTTAGTTATATTTTTCTAGTTCCAAAAAGATCTTTTTAAATTAGAGATGACAGCTTAAGCTGGATTATATATATTTTTATAGAGTGTACTCTAAAAGCTATACTGTTATTTTTATAGAACTAGCCGTTTTCTAAAATTACGTTTCACTGTTTCGTGTAATTTAATTTTAAGTATTAGTTGTTTGGTACGTTGGAGGAGCTCGTGGTCGAGTAGCGAGGCTCACGCGAGTATACCACTTGTTGTGATCGGATAGTGATTGTTGTCTGTTGGACGAGGATGATATTTGAACAATTATATTCTATATATAATTTATGAATTTCATTCGATTTATGGAAATAAGAACAATGTAATAATTGGTAATATTACTCATTGCTCTAAATGTACTATCAAAATATATTATACACAGTGTTAAAGGTCATAAATAAAATGCTTTGAAAATTTCCATATTGTTGTTTCTTTTAACCCATCTATCCTCTATCCTTATATTTGAATTATCTTATTTTATAAATGTTGATGAAATTTGAAGATATGATTTTTTAAAACGAGGTACAAATACTTTGTTATTAAAATAATTATTTTATATAACTATTTTACTTTAATTAAATCTTAATTATGAATAATTTTCTGAAATGTTCATGTTAGTATAATATACAGAGTGAGAGAGAGAATTTTAAGAATAGGATTTAATGATTTAGCTTTTTATCATTTATTAACTCATGCTATATTTAAAGCTTTATTATTTATATGTGCTGGGGGGTATTATTCATATAATAAATGATAATCAATATATTCGAATAATAGGGGGTATTCGAATTTATAACTTCTTTATTTTTCGTCTTAGTCTTTGTCTTTCAAGACAAAATATATCTTGACCATTTTAAATGAATGCACTCTCAATTTTAATTACTATATAAAAGCTTAAAACAATTAAAACAAAAGAGATTATGCCAAAAATAAAAAGCTGATATTTCTTCAACTAAAAATAATAAAATAATCGTTTTCGTTCTGGTATGTTTATTGAGAATGAAAAGTGGCAGGTCAGCAACGTCTAGTTAGTATATACGTTTTTGGTATCTATTCGTAACTGATTCACACTTAGTACAGTAAGGATAAAATTCATGAAATGAAAATACTAATCCTGAACCAACGTCGATGTTATATTGGTGGTTCGCAATATTTTTCCCTACACGATGCTCCCGCAAAAGGAGCACAATTGATTTCACCCGCAAAAGGAGCGCAGTTGTTAAAGGATCTAACGCGAAAAACTACCGGTAATTATGTGAAATAATCTCTGAGAGTTTCATAGGTCTCAATGACAACATATTAAAATGATGAAACAATTGAACCATGAAACAATTAAAAATTGTTGTTCCTTTTCCGAGAATTGATTACATTTAAATCGTTTTTTTAGATATTTACTTAAGTGCTTGTATTTTTTCAGCACTACTATAAACAGACAGTGCTTATAGAGTACAAGTATTTTAATATTGTAGAGCTATCCTAGCACAGGCCGTGAATTGGCTAATGCATTTCAATGGTGGTTAATAAACTTTCACGCTGTAGAATGAATATATCACAACAAAACTTTAATATCGTCTATTTTAAGAATTACAATTAAATATAAAGAATAATCACTAAAAGTTGTTCATATTAAAATTAGTTATCATAGGTTTAGCTGTATTTGTCAATTTTCTTCAATAATCTGATCAGAAAAAAACTAAATTTAAATCTGATATTAAATTTAAATATCCGCACACCACCAAATGGCTGAACGACATGGGGATAAAATAGATACATACTGATGTCCTCTACCCATAGATACCATTGATCCATCGATCGCGTTACACCCTTTATATGTACTGCAGATATTGTTGCAGGCAACAGAAAATTTTAAGTAATATCGTACTCTTGATTCGGAATAATATTGCATTTAACTACAGGCTTGATCTTTTATTATAATTGCAAAGCATGCCATAAAATGCCATCTAAACATTGAATCATCGAATTATTAAATATTTTTATATACAAAGTTTAATCCATTGATATAATAATAAAGTTAAAAAAACTGAAAAATACCCTTTTGTACACCAAGCTATAAGTGCTATGTAAATACTCGGATCTTATATGAACTTAACTTCTGAAGAGTTCCACTATTAAGGCTTGGCTCCATCACCAGACCAGCGTGATGAATATTGTTTTGTGTTGTCTCTTAGATTTTGTTATACAGCCTGATTTATAAAAGTTATTAAAATTCTCAATTTGATCGAGATCCTTTTTATAATTATCGATATTTTAGATAGATAGGAAAGAAATAGATGAATCAAATTACTGTTATCACAATTGATAATAACGATTTTAATATGTAATTTGTTTTTTAATTTTCATGAATATTTATTTTACAACTCGACTTTCAGATGGACAGCTGAACTATAATTTTTTTTTAAGAAATAATCCATCGAAAATGATATCTATGATATCTATTGTTTCTTTTATAAAAGGAAAATGGAAAACAAAAACAAATTGGTAAATTTTACTATTTTATATTTTTATCACAATAGTAGTACTTACAATTTGCTTAAACTAAATAATATTGTGAATAAACAAAACTCCTTTATAATATAGAGGAATGTGTATTCATAAATAATATGGGAGTAATATGTATTAGAGATCCAAGCAATATTACATTTTAATGAAAAAAAAAATAATGATTATACATAAACATTGAGCATAAAGCCTGTTTTTACTTTACTATACATAATATAAGTTTTAGTATTAACTTTTTTAACGTTTTGATAAAAAAAATTGTTCAGATCACTACAAATAAAATATATGTATATATTTTTTTGTGTTTTAGTACAAACATACTGTGTTGCAGTTGCAGTGGGTATCTACCCCACCCTACCCTACACAGTATGTTTGTTCAGCTATAAGCGTGTAAGACGAGGCAGAGGACCTCTTGAGTCGAAACAATGCAATCTTTACTTTCCGTCTGAATTAGAGGCATTGCGTATTGCAGTAGAGGCTTGCGGTTTGTCTTGCCCGAGCTGAAAATTATTCAATCGCAAAATAGGCATCGAAATCAGAATTTTCGCGTTTGTAGTGAGGATACTATCCCAATTGTGCCACGTCGACCAATAGCTTTAGTTTGAATAATAAATTAAGAATAGTTCATATGATTCATTTTTTAAACTTACAAAATTCAAAATATACAATTTTTATTTTGAATTTAACAAAATAATATAAAAATAATAAAGTAATTTGATTAATTTTAATATTTTCTTATATTAACTATAAATCATCCATGACGCTTGTAAAATAAATTCCAAAAATATAATTGATATACCAAAAAAAAATTATGGTTTTTATAAAAAAAAAACCCAAATCTAAACGATAAGAACACTTTACTTGAGACATACATTCAATACATTATACATTTATTTATTATAATAATATATTGCGTAGAATAATTAGACTATTAAAGCGTATAATAAATAAGTTCCTTTGAACCCTTAGTTCAAGAAAACGAAAAATTCCAAATTTCTAACTCATCTCAAGAAAACGGGTTTAAATTCTTATCATAATCATCATCTTCACCAAAGGGATTTGATGCATCATTAGATTCATCTGCAAAAGGATTTTTCGATTCATCGTAAGTATCATCAAAGGGGTTTTTACTTTCATTTATGACTGACGATATTTTGATTTCCTTTTTAGAAGCTAAAGGCGAAGCGAAAGGTGACTTTTTATGTACTTCAGGCTCTAATCTGGTAAGATTCGCTTCTAGACTCGAGCTGTATCTTTGTTGCTCTATTACTCGCATCCTGCCTTCTGGTACTGGTATCACTGTGGTACCTTTTGGTGCTACTTGTTTTGATGTATTTGGTACGAATACTGTAATGAGAAAACAGGAAATAATTTAAATGATTTATATATAAGAAAAAACGTAAGCCACAAAAAATCTTAACTTTAAATCTCTAAGGTTTCAGCTACAGGTCCACAAGTTTACATGTGGAAAGGAGTTTCTTAACACTAGGTTTCCTATGCCTTTCTAGATATTCTCGTATACGAGAAAAAGCGTGGAGCTGCTAAATAAGATTTAAAGATTCAATATCCTGTTTTTATTTTTTTCCCCGTCCCTCCTGCAATCTTAGCTTAACTTCAGCGCCAAGTTCATACGTTAAATTAGGGCAGTATTGGTGCAGTGGTTAGGATAGAGGTTACAGCGGTCACAGAGGGGATCGGATATTAGGAAGGCTCTGTCACCACAAAAACCACCAACACCTCAAAACTGCTAATAACATTTAAAAAATAAACCTCCTACCTTGTTTACTTTGTCCTTCTTGCAACCTTAACTTAGCTTCAGCGCCAGGACCATATGTTAAGGCATTAGGCTGCGACGACGCAGTGGTCGGGATGGAGGGCGCGGCGGTCACAGCGGGGGCCGGGGATTCAGGAGGCTCTGTCACCACTGTTAACTTGTTGAAGAGACCACGGCCGAAATATTCTGAGACTACTGCGAAGCTGGAAATGAATAGATGTAAATAGTTAATAATGCTGCATCAAAAATACTTGCACTAATAAGGCACCTCGATCAATCCAAAAGTTCAATAATTTTGCTTCGTATAAATATTCTTAGAAATATACAAGTATAGTTTTCATAACAATGTCTCAAACAATTATCTAGTGGGGAGCTACAGGTGCGTTGTCGGCCTTTAAGGTGGAGATAGACGCGCTTTCATTAAAAGAATTGCACATTTTGTAGCAACCAATCACATTGTTATAATTACAATAGCACGATAACGAAAACAACATTATTGAACACGTAATGTTAGTCCGAACAATAAGTCAAATATTGTAATATCAAACAAAAACAGCCAGATTATTTATATTTTTTATCGAAACGTGTATAATCGAATCGAATCGAAAAAAGTAGAGTATAGAATATATAAAGTAGAGTATAGTGACTTTTGAATATATTTATTTTTTAATTACAAAGTACATCAGAACTAATAAACTACACAATGAAAAAAAATGGAAATAACAATTTCAGCACTTATAAATTTGACATGATCGCTATTTCCCAATACCAAAACTCGGGTCTTTTATTAAGAGAGAGAAGAGGTCAGTCGTGGCGCAGCGGCATGAAGTGTGACTGTAAAGCCGACTGGTTGTGGGCTCGATCCCCACTCGAGATGAAATATTTACTTAAATTAATATTTCCATTTCTTCTGCCACTCAACACGCAATGCCTCCAGAATTCGGCAGAAAGTGGGAAACGGAGTGTCTTAACGCTAGGTTCCCTCTGCCTACCCTGCCGTGTGCGGGATACAGCGTGAAGCTGAACAATTCGCTTTAAATACTTTTTGTAGCACCATTTTCATTAA
The DNA here is from genome assembly GCA_018230625.1 of Heliconius eleuchia. Classification (NCBI taxonomy): domain Eukaryota; kingdom Metazoa; phylum Arthropoda; class Insecta; order Lepidoptera; family Nymphalidae; genus Heliconius; species Heliconius eleuchia. The sequence goes on from DWAP01000675.1 coordinate 18,436, forward strand.
AGCCAAAGGTACATTACGAAACAAATAAATAAATTCAAACCTTTCATATCCATCATCAGCCGCATTATAGAAACACCAAGAGAACGGCGAAAACATATTGGCATAAAGCACCATTTAAAAAAACACACACACACACACACAAACTCTTATCACTTTTCGATAATAATTTACAACATAATAATTTTTGATAAGGAATTAACAACGCGAGTATTCACAACAAGACTTCAACTGACATTGAAGTGTAAAAGAAAGGCCGAAAAGATATCAATCTAGTTTGATATTTATGATTTTTGTTTAATTTCGCCAAAACTTGTTTTATTGGACGTGTTCTATATTAAATATTTACATATATTTACTATGGGAATATTTTTTACAATACAAATCGACTTGTGACGCAGCGCGATGGTCTCGGGTTCAATTTCTGAAGTGTTAGTAATTATAGCTTTTTGTATTATAATTACTATTACTGACACGAAAAAAATATACCTAAATAACCTGAAGAAGGAAGAGGTAAAGAACGAACCTGGGAACCCAATATTGAGACACTCCGTTCCTTTTAAGATATTTCTTAAATTTTCGGAACTCAACACCGTGATTTGCCTCGTACAAAGGCGAAGTAAAAGAAAATATAAAATATTTAATATTATTTTCTAGAGTTCCACAACCCACAACCTGTCGCGTTTACAGTCGCACGCTTACGCATAGTATATTTGTAAATTGTCTTACAATGCAATTATTATAAACGATAATGTACATACGTTTTCTGGTTAAAATTAATTTAATTTCAAGTTATTTGTAAATTAGAAGCCTATGTGGCGTGACCGTGATTCCGGTTTCGACCGAAGCAAATGAACAAATAAATTAATGACGCAAGGTCAAGTCTAGTGTTGAGACACAAGATATGAACAAGTGTTTCATTATTTATCTATCATTGGATAGGTATTATTTCTTTTATAAATATAATTATTATAAATTATTATTATCAGCTTTACGCTGTATCCCGCATACAGCAGGGTAGGCAGAGGGAACCTAGT
>DWAP01000676.1:0-19467 GCA_018230625.1 Heliconius eleuchia
CGACACCAGAGCGAAGAAATGGAAATATAAATTTAAATAAATAATTCATCTCCTCGAGTGGGAATGGAACCCACAATTAGTCGGTTTTACACATTCACATTTTGTGCCCCTGCGCCACGACTGGTCTCCAATGTATTATTTATGCCTTAAAATTCTAAAATAAAATAATATACTTTATAAGAATAAAAAAGGCCTTCGTGGCGCAATGGCACAAGGATATGACTGTAACGCGACGGTTGTAAGTTCAGATCAGATCACCACTCCAGGAAATTAATTATTATTTATTTATATTTTCATTTCTTCGCTCTATCAACAAGACAATAGCTGCCCAGCGTTGAGTTCCACCACTCAACACGCCTCAAAAATTTTGGCGGAAAGTGGCGAACAAAGTGTGTTTTAACAATAGGTGACTCTGTTTACCCTTCTGTATGACGTGACAGGATACAGCGTGACGCTCTATAATCGTAATACTATTAAATAGAAGTCAGCTTCACGCTGTATCCCGCACACAGCAGGGTAAGCACAGGGTAGTACTATTAAATAAATACTGTATTTTTAAAATGTTCAAATCCTTACTATGATAAGGCACGTCTGTAGGCCAAAATCCTTTGTGGGATGTGTTGACTTTAATATGGTAATCGTCTTGTCTATGTCCTTCGTGCCATTCCAAGACAAAATGCCGTATTTTGTACTGCTCAGACATTCCGTAGGGCTTACTATATACATAAGGTGAATTTGTCAATGGTGGATATGGTGTTGGTGGGGTAGGCTGTAAGAAAAAAAACATACACAATTATTACTAACTAACTTTTGTACTTAAATATATGTCTTCTTAACCTCTATAACTACTTACTATAACATATCAATATATTTTAAGTCGTCTTTATTAAATAAAAAACATAATTGAAACACCATAAGCTAAATTAACATACACCTGAATAATATATACTGCATAAGTGATTTTTTTGTATGTGCCTATCTATTATTAACGATTTTAAGGGTGTAAAAGAGACTAAAATTTACGTAAGAAAAACAATTGATATAGAATTTAAATAAAAAGATTAAAAAAATAAGAAAAGAAAGGAGACGATAAAAATGAGTAATTTTCTTTAAAATAAATTTGATATCAACAAACCACTAGCCACTTACAAGATTTCTATTCAAGAGACCCCCATTTACGTAATCTTCGAATTTTCTTATTTGCACTGTAGGACAGTAAGGATTGTACTCAGTTTTGGTTACGTTCTCTTTATGGAAAATGTATTCTCGTATGTACCACAAACCTAATAGAGTTTCTTCATCGAAATCCTCAATTGGATGTAAGTTTGGGCAAAAATTTATACTAGTGGCAGCAGTAGTAGACAATACTCCTAACAATATTATCAACAAATCCATGATATCGATTTACAATATAAGAATTAAACTCAATCTTCTTATTATATATAAAATATACGGATAAACCTCACCAAATTCGTTCCACAAAATATATAAAGCACTAGCTCTAATAAACTTTAAGAATACTTTACAAAATATGTGTTTTTATCTACGACAGTTTTGTTTTGGTCAGCATTCAATTTGCCGAACCTACACCAATGCTAACAATTTTTTAGTAACTCTTTGAAATCCAAACTATATACAGCTTGTAGAGACAAAGTCAAATGTTTAATTGATAGTGTCTTCTGACAGGAAGGTACACAATTACGCAGTTCACGTTTTAACCTGTTAATTGACTACTCTCGACCCCACATCCTGACTCCTGCTGATCCTAACTATATTATTGCAAGAGATTTATTTATATGATATCATGAATAATCTGTTGATGAAATAAAGCGAATTAAAAATCGCGAAATAGCGAATAAGAAATAATGTTTCACCAGCATTACCAATTTTGTTAAAATTCAATAAGACTACAAAATTTATAACAACGAAATAATTTCAATTCAACAAAAATCAATATTTTTTTTTATTAATATATAAATTGTAACAAAAAGTATCATTAGAAATTCGTGTAATAGATATCATACTACTCACGATGCAATCATAGAAGATAAAGCAAATTTTGGGAATAAAAACCTAGTAGAAGTAAGTTTAAGTAACCAGTTTATGAAATATAATAAGAAATCCTTAACATTTTTAAAAATCGTTTAATCGACCTTTTTAATTTAAGACAGCAATTTATTCTTAGATGTTTATTAATTCTATGTTACACATTTACATATGTATGTAATTTGTGTACATATATTATTATTGTAAATGTATTGATGTATTGATGTAATGATTATAATTAAAAATGTATTTGTATGGAGTGTATAATATATTATGAATTAGTTCATTATTATTATATTATATCATATTAATATTTAATTTATTAAAGCTACTGGAAATAACGTTTCTATTTCGATTTTTAAAATTAGTTCTTTATTTACCATAGGTATAGACCGCCTTTGTATATATCTTATAAAGATATTACATTTTTATTATTTTGTGTCATTTATAAATTTTGTGTGTCATAAAGAATATTCTATTATACTCTGTTAACAAAATATATTAATATCAACGAAAATAATTAGAAAACCAACCGAACCAACCTGTATGTAAAGCTCTCGGATATCGATGTAGAAACACTCGTTAGTATGTTCAACGCGATATTCACCTTTCATGTGCGGTATTTTCTCAACTCCATACCAAATACCCGAAATCTGATCCAAATTTAAATCACCAACATATGGAGATAAATCATCACAATATCGATCATTTTTCATATAGCTATAATCATTGTAGCATAATATACTTCCAAAACAAAATGTAAATGAAATAAAATATAAAATCTTCATGACGATAGTACCGGTTATACAAAATTTGAGATTATATCAACGAAACTAGGATTATCAAGCAACTATACACCACTGGAGGTGTCGCTAGGATTAACTGAGAAGTTTTAAGAACTGCTGAGGGCACGTGGGCGAGGGCCCAAATGAAGCAACACACTCATACGACAGCACCACTGAGCTAGTAATTTGCTCGTTACGCGTGAATACTTCCTCATTCATTTATCCTTAAGCATAACCGCCTCGGTACTTAGACATCATTATCATAAAACAGTATCTATATGTTGTTTAAGTAAATGTTGCTTAAAGTTTATTATTTAATAATAAATAAATACTTTATAGTATTATTTAAATATCATATGGATACCGTTACAAATTAAAACCCTTAATTAGCCTATATTATTTTTTTTAGCGTCACGCTGTATCCCGCACACAGCAGTGTAGGCACTTTTTTCCCCATTTCCATCGAATTTTGGAGGCATTGTGTGTTGAGTGGCGGAACTCAACACCGTGCGACACCACAGCAAAGATAATAGAAATATTAAATATTAAATTTTCTGAAGTGGGATTCGAACCCACAAGCTGTCGCGTTTACAGACACACTTTGTGCCCCTGCGCCACAACTGGCTTATGTTTATCCCATATGTTTTTCTTTATTAATAAAAAAACAATATTGATTCAAACTCTCCTTTATTTAAAAAAAATACAAATAAATGTTTTACATACATATAACAAAAATATATTATATAAGATATTTTAATTAATATGTCTAAATTGAACTAACAAAGTTTATTATAAAATTATTCAGCTAGCACTTAGCAATGTTCGACATTTAATTCTATCTCTTCAGCCATACAGCTTTCCCTTGTCTTGTCGCCGGGAATACTCGGTAATTCGGTGAAGAAACTTGTGACGTTTCCCTGCAGTACTTCGAGAGCTCCCAGGTCGGCTCTGCTCGCATACTTTGCTACCAGGGTAGCATAAGCCCTAGAGTATAGAATCCGGTTAAAATCAATAAAATGCAATGACGTCACAAGGGCTGTTCATTGATCGCACGCGATTAGACTGTAGACATACTGTGTTGTGGACTGTATTGATTTTCCTTACGCACACATGTATGGCATTCTGTACGTTCTCAATACAATGATAGAGCGAGAACCCTCCCCGTTCTCCCTCTCGCATTCTTTTCACTGAGAAAAATAAAATCATATATACATAATAATTAAATAAATAAAGCAAATTATGAATAAATTAATTTGTTTCAATTCGATTGTTTTATATAAGATATAAGATAAAATTTTATTTTAACTTGCACATAAGATGTTAGTGTGACGTCAAGCCGGATCGATCTTCTACGAATGACGTCATGTGGCATGATTTGACATTTAGTTGAATGCTCTCAAATAAAAAAAAATTAAAAAATGGTGTAAACAAGTAAGATATAGAGTAAAACTTTATAAATAAATATAATATTTAAAAAAAATTCTAGCTTTGTTAATTAATAATTGGTTTATACACATTTCATACATAATAATAAAATAATAGTAATTATATTAGTAAAAAAAAATATTGTATTATAAAAAGTAAGCAAAAAAATCTTGTAAAATCAACTATATTACCAGATCATGGATGTTAAAGTTGATAAAATAATTTATTATGAATTAGTATTTCAGGTGGCTTTCTACTGTTATATTTATTTATATGCCTACATAAAAAGGTATAAATAAAAAGAAATCCAATTTAAAGTCTACGCGAGACCATATTACTTAATTCACAATAATAATAGCTCCAGGCTCTTATATTCATAACAAATTAAACAGAAAGACAAGAGAGTGTTAAGGCACTCTGTACCTCTCTCCGCTCCCATACGAGACGTTCATGTTCATGTTTACTTTCAAAACTCAACACCGCGTCTTGAGTATCCAAAATATCCCACTTTCGAAAGTAAACTAAAGGACTTATCCACATGGGATCAAACCTTTAACAACCGCATTTACTCGTAGAGATGTCGGTAAATAGTGAAACTGACACGTCTGCGGAGCATTTCCTTCCAATTTGCAATTATTAAATAAAAAATTATATTATTATGATCAACATTTTCTTTTTTGTACCTACCTAATTAATTTTCTATTTTCAGCATGTTATTTAATTATAATTTATGTTAAATTTACGTATTTATATGGCAGTTTTTTTTATTAAACGCTATTTCTTGTGCTTTTATTTATTTGACTTTGTACTGGATAAAGAAGGACTTCATGAAAACGAAAAGTTTTCTATACAAGTCTTCTTACGTGACGTTCTAGGTTAGGCATACGACATCTTTTGATGACTGATCTCTTAGTAGTTAGAGCTTACTTGTGACCTGCGTACTAGACTACTATAGTGACCATGTGTTTATAACTCATACAAAAATATATATATGTTATATTATATTTATATACATATGAAGTACATTCAGTGAACATATTGCTACCATTCAATGCTCCAGTCCTCTCTTCCATTCAATACTCAGCAAAATGTTATTTTAAGAGAATTCTTTAGGTACCTATATCAAAAAGTCCTATCACAAGCTAATACTTTAAAGTGACTATTTCGGGCTATTGTATATTTATAAATATATTTTTTCAGCTTCACGCTGTATCCCGCATGTAGCAGAGTAGGTAGAGGGAGCCTAATGTTAAGACACTCCGCTCCCCACCTTCTACCGAATTCTGCAGGCATTGCGTGTTGAGTGTAGGAAGTAGGAACTCAACACCGTGCTTTTACCTCGTCGTCGTCATCAGAGCGAAAAAATCTCAATATTTAATATTTCATAAAAAAATCCAACGTAACGTGAAATCGAACCTACAACCTGTCACATTTACAGTCACTCGCTTCCTACTGCGCCCCCACTGGCCTCGAAATATAAAGTTCTTTTCAATTTACTTTCCTAACAACACTTACACTTAAATAATACTTTTAAATATTTCGAATAGATATATTTAGTAAGGACTGTAGGTATGATAGATTAACAAATGAAACATTTCAAAAGTAGCCATCCTACGTACTATATACGGTCCAAAATATTTTCCGTAGCCGTAGCGCGATACACCACTACATACATGTACGCACATATTCAAAACTTAGTGTGACATTACTATGGTGACGTAACACGTCAGCTACGAAAATACCAGGACCGCATAAGATATACTGTAGTATATCGACGCCTAAAGTGAAGCCATCGCAGTCACCCCGCGTAAGTTAGTGTGCGTCAATAGGGTAACAGAAGACCGAATAGGTGTAAATAGTTCGCCCCAACTATCGTGGGGTTGAGAGGGTGAGGGTTGTACATACTCAACTAGGGGGTCAATTTATTCCTTTTTTTTTGTAAATAGACGTATAGTGTCGATTTATAATATATTTGCATATAGATAAGATTTAAAAATGTGTGCTTTTATTTTGTGTATATCATAATGTTATTTGAATATAGCTTCACGATGTGGTAGGGTAGACACTTTCTATTCTCACTTTTCGCCGAATTCTAAACGCACTGTGTGGTGGAACTCCAACGCCAGAGCGAAGAACTTAAAATATTGAATATTTCATTTCTTCGAGTGCGAACAGACCCACAACCTGACAACGCTTACAGTCACACGGTTGTGCCACTGCGCCACGTCTAGCCTCATATATATTTTTAAATAAAGAAATGGAATTTATTGTATCACATAATTAATCTGTATGTAACGAATGCTTTAATAAACGGACCAACGAATTGGGCTCACCCAATGAGGGTTCCGTACAAAAATTGAGGGTCTCGAGCTGTTTCTGAAATTCAAGCTTAGCTTAACCAGAGCCTTTTCATCTGATAATGGCTAAGGCTATACTTTTTTTGGATTTAACCACAAGTGTATATGATTTCATATTTTTTCCTGAACTAGTACTACCTGTAGAAGCTATCTGCCAAATTTCATAATTTTAGGTCGTCCAGAAGTACCCTGTTAATTTTTATTCTCTTTTTGGTGTCGAAATACGCGTTTCTTGCTATATAAAAGGCCATATCTTTTTTCAAACAATGTAGAAATATGATTTTATCAGGAAATCAAGGGGCCATAGATAGATTAGTATATTATTTAGATTTCAACTCGATATCTCCAATATCACCATTCCTGAGACACAGGCTCTTGACGAGCAGAAAGACAGACAGACGAACAACAAAGTGGTATTATAAATTATCCTTTTTTTTCTTTAGTGAACCCTAAAAAATATTAAGAAAAATATAAGCAAATATGCAGCTCAACGGGAATCTTAGAAATAAGAAGTGGATTTTACATCATAACCCTCTTCACAACTTTTAAGAACAAAACAGTAAAGTCTCATTAAAATTATGAATATCTCGTAATATCTTCTATTTATTTGAAGTTCAATTTAAACAAACGAATACAATATGTGCGTATCTCACAATTATCACGTAACTTACAAAACACGTAACTATATATATGAAAATAATAATTATTTTATTCTTCAATTAAATTTATTATTATTTTTAGTAAACTTAGACAAAGGTTCTTCTATATTTTCAAGATTCCTTTTACCATTATAAACTTTGACATTTTAACACAGCCTATAAAAGATATGCCTCAAATGAGATGACGTAGCCTCCTCAGAGGTCGATTGTACCAGGGGTTTATGGGTTTGTAGAAGTAACAAGGAGAAACTGCTACGACGTTACAATGTACGTTGTAGTGTACAATGGTACTTTAAGCAAGTAGGAAGTAGGAATATATAAATTATAGAAAAGTGAGGTTTATATAGGTAAATTTAAATTTCTTTATCTATATATAATAATCAATTTGTTTTAAAAAAAATGATTAAAAGGGCTAACTCTCAATCAAAGATTTTTAAAAAATACAGCCAAATTTAGAATCTCCTCCTTTTACAGAATGGATTAAAAAAAATTGAAATTAAAATTTCATGATGTAAAGAATATTCACAATACCTACGAAAACATTATACTTATTTATATTCATAAAAACTAAACATGTAATTATTTTACGTTTTTGGAAAAAAATAATGTCTGAATATTGCAAATAATCATCAAAAATAAAAGGTATTTCATACAAGTGAGTACAACTGACAACAATTCCTCGTCAGCCACATAACACCTGTAACTTTTAGCATTAGTAAGGCTTCATAATGGCACTAAGACAAAATAGAATAGTTTCCTGTAAGGTTTTACAAGGTTTCTCTATAATAGATTTACAGTACAAAAATAAAATTAATCTAATTAAAGTACTCGTATGAACGTTAAACTAAAGTGTATGTAAGTAAACAACAATATAGCAGAATATTCAATATTGTAATTTCATTCTAAACATTATCCCGATATATTTTTTGTTTATTTTATGCTGCAATTAAGCGTCACAAGGTTTTAATAATTTTAATTAGCTATAACAAAAAAATATATTAAATTGTAAAAATAAATTGTACGTAGATCTCTGCTACGCAAGGCAAAAGGGAAATGCTACAAGGAACGCTACGAACGGGGGATACCTTCGTAGCGCTACGGCCATAACAAAATATTAAACTTTTCTTAATATTCTTTATCTTGTATGCAGCATTTTTTTTTAATCTACATATACGATTGTGTTTACATATCTAAAACACGATACATTTAACTGATAAGATAAAAAATATATATTAAACAAATATCTTATATGAAAATTTGTTATTTCTATTCAAACAAACATCATATTTTGATAATATATAATTAACTATAAAATATATATAAAAAAAATGTATAAAAAAGAAATAAAAAAATTAAAAGAATCTAATATGTGGTGAGTGTTGTTTTTCAACTTAGCTACAGCTACTTTGCTCCGCCCTAGCCCGCCCAAGATCTCACCATAGGGCGGCAACAATTTTCCACGGGCGGTATTGGTACCAGGATTCCAAAGCTTACAAAGAGTCCTTTCCAAGTTCAAACAAAGTAGTTTGTACGTACATTCAGTTGCGTGTAAGAGTGTGCGCATGCGCTGTGAGTTCCATTGCCTTTCACACAGCGCGAAAGTAATTAATCGTAGACGTAGAAATCTTATATTTGTATGTATCGTCTCTTGTATTTGTAAGCATTAATAAATGAAAAAAAACAAATTTATAATTTCTAAACATCATATCTATTTTTTAGCTTTGATATTGGTTTGATTGTTATTTTTAACATAGTGATAAATTTATATGTAATATTTATTTTTGTCTGTAGCACAGGATTAAGTTTCACAACTCAACGCGAAATACCTTGAAAATGGAGAACGACTTAACTCTAAGTTCCCTCTGTTTACCCTGCTACATAAGAGATACAGCGTGAAGCTGAAAAAGTTGTATCTAAATGACGTATTACGTTAGGTGCCAGTGTGGTGCAGTGGCACAAGCGAGTCACTGTCGTGAAGGTAGGTTTGCTTCTCTATCGGAGGAATGAATTATTATTTATTAATATTTGTATATCTTGGCTTTGATAATAAGGCGGGGTTGACTTCCAGCACTCAACACGTAATATATTGAAAATTCGGCGGAAAATGGGAAACGGAATGTCTTGGCACTAGATTCCTTCTCTCCTATTCCCTAGGCCTACACAGCAATAGGCAGGACACAGTGTAAACTAAAAAAAAATTAAAAAAATGACGTATGTGCTGACGTACTTAAACATTTTATATTAGTTTACGTAACGTGAAGAGAGTATCGCGGCATTTCACGAAGTCGTAGAGATGGGGGTATTGAGCTTCGTACGGCGTCGTAGGTCGTGACGCGACGCCAATGACGTCATTCGGCTGGGTGGAGGGTGCCACAGCGGCCAGGGTAGTCGCCCCCCAGTGAAAGTCAGCGTCAGTATTACCAGAATAGCCAAGTAAAACACACGCCGCGATCTTACATCTCCTATATGTACGCCGAAAATATAACCTATAAACTTTATGCAGCTTCGTATCAGTGGTATAGTAATATTATTATTATTGTTATATTATTATATATGTTAAGAGTAAACAAAATTTTAAAAGTCTGTAGCAATTTAACAAAGTTGGCGATTTTTTTGTGACAGCCGGTTGAAACATATTTGTGTATTTTTTTTGTTATTTGTGTATTTTTTTTCTAAGATTACAATATTTATAAAAATAAATCTTGATTATATTAAAAAAAAAAAAACAAACCAAATATAATTTATTAAATAATAAATAGCAAAATAAAATCTCATTATCATCAAAACAACATTGTTGTTATTGATAATGATGTAAAATATAAAAATAATAAAACGCAAAACATTAACAACAATCCCTGGTCAACGGGGACCACGATTTATGTTAAACCAACGACTTTATTTACAATCTAATTTCAGCGCCAATGCACGAAAGCTACTAAAAATAGTCGGGGTTCGCGCGCTCGCGTCGCCCGCAACCGGCTCTCGTTGTCACTACTCACACTATTTCGGTCTATAGAAAAGGAATAAGAGAATCTACATATGCGAAAGAAAATAGATGGGCTTGCTTGCAGACAATGAAAAAAGTTCGGAAAAAATACCGATAGTCGCAAAGCGACTGTGACTCCTGTGATGAGGTTGTAGTGATTTCAGTGATTAAAGTTAACTTTCGAACGCCGTAATGTAAGTAACCTACTTTTACTATAAATATAATGTTAAGCATATTGGTTATTTCTAGTTAGCGATAAGATAAGTCGATGGGATTAGGTTTTTTTTTTTGGTTCTTTGTTTTATTTTGCTTTTATATTTTATGAGATATAGTGACACACTTTCCTTGTTTGGAAGCCGATGATTTAGATGTCATTGACTTAATACGTCGTAGTAGAAATTACACATCTTAATACCTAAAGACAAAATATTACATGAATATCTGTATAAGCTATAACTGTTAAATACAGAAGTCAGAAAACTTGTAACTTCTTTTGAAAGTAGGTCAAATACTGCGTAATGGAGTTTGATATAAAAAGTTACAATAATTACATATTTTCAGAAAACTGCATTATTTTGAGCCCGATATGTTTTTTACACTAAAAAAACATTGTTTTATTTTTATTTTCTTGAACATAATTTCTTTAAAAAAATTTTTTATTATTATTATTACCTATACAACAGTACTTATCTCTAAATATATTTTTTTTAAGTTGGAGTTCTCTCTCTCTCTTCTTCTCTCTAATTACATATGTACATACATGTATGTACATACATATAATGCGTGAACGATATTATTTTTGTAGTATGTAATAAAATTTACGTTCTTGTAAAAAATAAGTATAACGATCACATCTTTTTATTAAATTGTACAAAATATATAATCTTCGAATTTTTATTACAAATATTAATTTATAAGCAAAGCCTATAATAAAGTAATATGTTAAATAACTTTGTTTGGCCGTAAGTTAAGCGTCGTTAAAAAGAACAAATATTATAGTGTTTCGGCTCCTAACATTTAAGTATATTATGGAACATTGGGGTTTAATTTTCAAACTTCATTCTATTCTTTTTTTCTATCGTTATACCGCACATAGCAGTATATGCAGAGAGAACCTAGTCCGAAAGTACTTCTGCACTTTCCGTCTAAATTTGAGTCTGCAATAGCATGCCCATTGGCGGAATTCAACGCCGCAATTTCTCGCAACAAAACCATCGTTTACATTAAGACATTGGCTCACTGTGCTACGAGGGCTTCATTTAAGAAGTACATTTTTTATATGCCACAGTTAGTAAAGCATATTGGCTTAAATGCTGTATTTCGTAATAGATATTTAATATTTCACGGAACTAGCATTTTTCAGGGTGAGCAGACAATATTGAGTATAATAAACTTTACTTAACCGTTTTAACGTAATATTAAGTTTATGGAAAATCTTATGCCATACGATGGAAATATATTGTCATATAAGAAAACTTCTAGTCTGAATGTTTTTAAGTATAAAAATGTCATGATACCGATTCTTCTCACGAACTAATGGATAATATTTAAATGTCAAAACAGGCATGATATCAGCTTTACGCTGTATTCCGCACACAGTGGGGTAGGCAGAGGGAACTTAGTGTTAAGACACTCCGTTTCCCACTTTCTGGCGAATTCTGGAGGCATTACGTGTTAAGTGGTGGAACTAAACACCAGTGGGAAGAAATGAAAATACAAATTTATATATTTCATTCCCTTAAGTAGCGACGAAACGACAACGAGTAGCGCTTACAGTCACACACTTGTGCCTATACACCACGACGAGTTTAATAAGACACGCATGTCATGTCTTTTATCATCATACAATTTTATTAAAAATAATTTTAGACGTTGACTATCATCAATGATGATGAAACATGAAAGGTATTTTACCAACCAATAGAGAGAGAAATAAACATGCCTAAAAATCTTAATATTATAGTAAACAAAAACTTAGTTTCTAACTTCGTCCTACCAGGGCAAGGGCACTGACCAGGGTTACTTAGATGTTTATTTGTAGGCAATCGAAGTACAAGCGAGAGTTATAAAAGCAAAATCTTTCTATAATTTACTAAAACTCATTTCACTTATAGAACGTACTTCGCAGGCAACACTAGTAGAATATGTTCGAATATGTCGGTACAGAGAAGAGCTTGGACACCTACACTTAGGTGTCAAGTCACAAGCATAACTCTGATCTCCTCACTCACCCTTTCCCGTATATTTTACAAAAATAACGTAATGTAGCAGACACGCTAAAAATTTAAAATAAATATCATAAATTGTTGAAACAGGGGAACAAGCGTCTGACTTTAAACGCGACATGTTGTGGATTCGATTTCCTTCCACTCGAAGAAATTAAATATTTAACATTTTCCTTTCTTCACACTGAAACAATGCTTGATTCAACATTCAATGGATCCAAAATTTACATAAAAAATAACAGTAACTTGCTAATATTTTATTGTAAAACTCAACCAAAATAAAATAACAATTGTATACATATATATTGGCATATTTTTTGTAAGAACATCACATTTTTTTCGTTTGGCAAACAGCTTTAGTTTTCAATCAGAAATTTGAGACTTAATTTAAAACAACTAATACTACTAATTTGTGCTTTAAATACCCAAGAAAATAAAATTTTAAGAAAACCACACACAAAAATAAAATAACTATGTGTATTATTATACATACACATTTATATTAAAAACCTTTGGCAAGAATATAAATTTAATACACACTTCACCCATAACATTAAAAATGTTTAGTATTGAAAAAGTTAAATAATATTATTAATAAGTTGCATACTCTAATGATTGTAAGGCACTAATATTATATTGTCACTTATGCAAAATATTGTGAACTTAGAAATCTCAAGTAAATACAAATATTACGTCTGAAACTAACAATATAAATTTTATTTAAATAAAACTGTTAATTTTCATAAATAATATTCGACTAGACATGCTATATGTTGATCATTAGTTAATGCATACACTACACAGTAATATTATACCATTCAAGTAAATTTTTTACTCATTGTAATTGTCAACTCTTTTATATTATGTAAAAAGACAATGTTATACATATATAAAAAAAATACAGGAGTTTAAAATTTAAGATGTAAATAATACATTTCTATAAAAAAAATATTCAATTTAAAATGCAAAAATTAAGTACAATAACAGATTTGATGATATATATAAAAATGGAAGACTTGTGATTTATATACAAAAGTATCCTTAGTTGTATAGGGATATTTTATATATTATCTACATATATAATTACAAACATGAAATTAAAATAAAATTAACTTTGTTTCTATAGAAAAAAAAATCTATAGAAAATAATAAAATTTTACCTAATGCTAAAAAACCTGCTTAAAAAGTCTATGTAGTCTTTGTAATAAAATCATTATTAAAAAATCATTATTGTGCTATAGTTTAGTTAAAAAGTGTTAGTCATAAATTATTTTTTTCCAAAAATAGGATCTAAGAAAGTTGTTACTTTGGGCCATATTTCATCCGATGTACAACCTTCAAATTCTTTTAAAATACCCTTTTCCTTATAAAAATTGATCACTGGTCGAGTAACATTTTCATATATTTCAAGCCTTTTTTGCACAGCTTCTGGTTTGTCATCTGGACGTTGGACTAATTCTTCACCAGTATTGTCATCTTTTCCCATAACTTTTGGAGTATTAAAGCCTATATTATATACTCGCCCTGAAGGCAAATGAACCCAACGGCTTTTTACTCTATCAATTATTACCTCAAATGGAACAATTAAATTCAAAACCACATCTACTGGTTGTACTTTCCACAGAGCATTTGCCTGAGCTACTGTCCTTGGAAATCCATCTAACAGCCATGGCTTCTTTTCAATTTTGATTAATTCTGTTGTCATAAATTTAATCATTACATCGTCAGGGACAAGTTTTCCTTCATTAAGATATTGTTTAACTTCTTTTCCTAACTCACTTTGCTTCTCTATATGATCGCGTAACTTATCTCCGCTCGACACATGTTCTACATTATATCTTTTAACTATCCTTGACGAAATAGTGCCTTTCCCTGATGCTGGAGCTCCTAATATCAATGTTTTTAATATCTTGTCTCTAACAGTCATTTTGGCTTGATTATTATACTCGACCTTTGCTTTGCGTACTTTGATACTTTGAACAAATGTATACTACTAATATCTTCGTCGGCCTTGTTTATATCCGTGCGGGAAAAATTATCAGGGTTTTTAATATGTCTGGCTTTACGTCATGTCGTCAAAGTTAATAAAAATACCTTATCAATTCTGATAGGTAATGTGGACTATTCTGTATAACTTAAAAATCACATTATATACTATAAATTCTTACTAAAACCAGCTTATATATTAAATTTAGAGCTACTTTTACTCATATGACGTAATAAATTAATAAACTGTGTAAAAAATAAAAATATAAAAATAACATTTAAAAACACAACTAACAAAGTCCGCTTCCAAACGACAACTGACATTTGACATATTTTGGTGAGCCACTTGTCAAATTTTAGATGCGTTCACCAGATTGATCAGGACTTAATAAATTATTATATAATTATATTACAATTTAACAAAGCCTTTTATATTTTTTGTCAGAATGGCGCTTGTGATGTTACCATGTGATTTGCCTTGGTGGACTTCAGTGCAGCGCCACTTAAAGCATCTGCTAGTTGCTTCATCGCCAGCGAAACTCGCTGGTAGCATGTTAAAAATTCATGATATGTGCAAGTAAGAAGTAAAAAGATATCATATATATTATAGATAGCAATAAGTAAATGATCTTTCAAAAGTTTATATTAAGAATTAAGTAAAAATATATTTAAAAATAGTCAAAAATAAAATTATTCATTTAAATAAACTTATTATACAGTAAATTATGATTTAATTTAAATATATATATATATATATATATATATATATATATATATATAACGTTATTTTTATAGTATAGGAATCGATCCAGACGACGATATTAAAGATTCAGAGCTAATGAAAGGTTTGGAAGAGTTTCTAAATGAAGAAATATCTGCGGAGGATCGTAGAAATTTTCTCGATAACACTATTCGAATTATGGTAAACAGGGCATTACATCTGAAAAAATGGAGACCTCCAAAGGGTCTCATTTTCAGCTTACAGCAACAGAGTAAGTGCATATAATGAACTATAAAAATGTTTCATTAAAATTTAGCACAATTTACAAATCTTATTACCTTCTGTTATGTGAACTCTCTGTTCTCCATTTTATGTGTTTTATTTTTATGTCTTTTTTTTCAGTTATAATATATATTCGTATAATTAATTGTTCTAAATTAGAGAATCGAACCTATAAATCTTCTTGTGAGCTACGAAGGCCTTATTTATTTTATTGTGTACTCCTTTTAGGTGATGTGACTGAGCTCGACTACAATTTTCTTTCATCACTTATTGCTCACGCTTTCTTTTCTACATTTCCGAAACGGACGCTCAAAACGCATCCAACGTTACAAGATTTCAACTTTACACATTTTTATAAAAACTTACACAGGTAAATTTCACATGTTTAATCAAATTACAAAAAAAATATAATAAATGTAGCATTTTACATTATTAAACATTTTTGTTTAAGGAAATCTCAAAGGAATAAATTAAAAAGCTTGCTTCATTACTTTGAGTGGCTCGACAAAAATAGCAACGAAGGATCTATTAAATTAAGTAGACAGGTAAAATATGAGTCGTAATTCATTTTCTTTATTAATATTGTCCAAGAGTAGTCACTTTAATTAACCATAGTTGTAGATTTAGAAAACTATTCATAATAAAAGATTACGTGTATTACAATTACCATAGTATGTTTAATATAATATTTTTTTCCAGTCATCTCGATAATTTCATTAGTAATCACTGTGTAATTGGCACTTGACCAGCTGTAAAATCTAACAATTGTAATTTTTCCACTCGATGTCAATTTTATATGCTCTGTTAGCATATCCTCATCCAAAACATGATGCAATGGATCTATAATATATGTATAACAAAGTTTGGTGTAGCAAAATTAGATTGGAAATTTATTAACAAGATATAAACTTACATCGTTCATTATGAAGGTCGGTCGTTCTTTTCTAATACCTATGCATGTATACATTTCTTATGATTGTTACAAAAAAAACGGTGCTAACAAGATTTGAAAAATCTTAGAAACCTACATCATTTACATCATTTTAAATAACTGATTTTTTTTAAACTAGTCGTTCGAATCTGGTCCATTCGTTTGAGAGCTACGTTGCCACAGACACACACTCAAGCATCGATGTCAAGCTTATTACACCCCTCTTTTTGCGTCGATTAGAAACACCAACAAAGAAACATAATCATAGCCCGAAAATAAAATGTACATACTAGGAGGAAATTGAAACTTTAGTTCTAAGCATGCATAGGTATAAGAAAAGTACTAAGAATGTTTTGGAACCAATTCAATTTCCACTGCCATATAATGTCACTTAAGATATTAATGTGCTTATATATATTCTCTTACCTCCTTTTCTCTTCAAGGTCATGACATCGAAACAGTGGCTTACGATAGAAGATTGGCTAGAATGTACACTTCCATTGTGTAAGCTTTTAGTAAGACACGAGGGTCGACCGGAGAGATGCGAAAATGATGACGCTTTAAGAGTCTGTTTTGCGTCCAGTCGTATTGGTGGTGACGTACTTGTTGATGGAGAGACTCAAGTAAGCGTTGTATTTTTCTATCATAAAATAATTATATTAAATCTATGAAAATAAATATAACAAAAAGAAATACATTTTAACAGATATTGTGTAAACATTAATATACAATGTTTACTTGTATCTAATAATGTACACTTTCGTCTTTCCTGTCTACTGATATCTATTTTCTTATAATTAATAACTTATTATTATACATGAGGCCAGTCGTGGGGTAGGGGCACGAAGTGTGACTGTAAAGCAGAAAGTGGGGAACGGAGTGTCTTAACACTAGGTTCCCTCTGCCTACCCTGCTGTGTGCGGGATACAGCGTAAAGCAGATTTTTTTATTATTATACATATGGATATTTTTTTGGCATTTATAAATGATGAACATGATATACATACATATTTTTAGGAATCGTTAACAATGTTTATGATGCCAGAACTATTACCCGCAATGCTCTCAGTTGAGGCTCTCGAAGACAACGAAATTTTAAAAGTAGAAGGAGTTCGAATGTTTAGCAGAATATATGACAAAAGACAAAAACATAACATAGAGCTGTTGGATAAACCTAAAACAGTGAGTTGAAAATAAGTACCTACTCAAAATTGACGTAGCATCCGTATTATGAAATAATTTTTATATCATAGGGTCGCTATTAATTTCCAATTTACCTTTCTATACATATATACTCTGTTTTTTATAAGATAATTGGCCATATCTTCATAGTGATGTATGATGAATTTCTGAAAACTGGACTAGGAAATGGAAGTCGAGATGAAAGATGTATCTACATTTTTGCTCTTAAAATTGAGAAATTAAAATAGTATTCCAAAGCATTTCGGGATTATTAGTTTTCGGCAGCGAACGTTTTTATTATTTATTTAATAAACCTCAAACTCAATAAATAAATTGATTTCTGGCTTGTAGGATATTTTCAAGTCCGATATAGTCAACAAATGCTATGATGATTAGGATATAGGTACTATTATAGTAGAAGACAATCATTAAACAATACGGACGTATTTCAGGTAACACTATGCCTAATGGACGCAGAAGATTATAGTGCATTACCTTTAGGTCAGTGGGAGGAAGATAACGTATTACGAGAACTAAACAAAAGCCTATTAGCATTTCAACAAACTCCCATGAAAGGTCGTGATAGTCAAAAACATGAACGAAGATTATCACCAATTGGTAACTAGTACTTTATTGTTATAATAAAATAAAATAGTGACTATTAATAGGAAAATAGTGTGTTCATTTTATTTTATTAAATAGATAATTATAAAACTAAATTAATTTACTTAAATATGTTCCTACATATATGCGTATCTGCAATGTTATTTAGTGGTTTTCTTAATTTTTTAGGCGAATCCTTCAGCCAGACGCCACCCGAAGTGGAGACAACAGTCATGATAAAACAAGCGTCATCATCTAGCACAATAAATAGTATAAGTAGCCGAAGTCCCTCGCCACAGAACTATAGCGCTGCTGCTCTTAATCTTAGTGATCCAAGTGAGTGT
Organism: Heliconius eleuchia; assembly: GCA_018230625.1. NCBI lineage: Eukaryota > Metazoa > Arthropoda > Insecta > Lepidoptera > Nymphalidae > Heliconius > Heliconius eleuchia. The sequence continues at coordinate 18,533 of DWAP01000676.1, forward strand.
TAGAAAGAAGAAAAAAGTTACAACCTGATACTTTCTTTTTTTTTAGGTTCACGATGTTATTGGTATACCCTACAGCAGGGTAGGCAGAGGGATCTTTAACTAGGACACTTCGTTCCGCACTTATTAGCCAATGTTCGGGACATTTCGTGCAGAGCGAAGAAATGAAAGTTATTCATTGCTCCGGGTGACGGTCGAATTCACATTCGTCGCGTCGGCAAACGCTATGCCACTGCGCTACGACAACCAACGACATTGACGGCGACTTTATATAATAAACATATGTAATTCATATTGAAAAAAAAACCATTAATAATTTATCATATTGAATTCAAATAGATGATTACTTACTTATTTGGAACCGTTTCGGAGGCACGAAACAAATTCCCGCTGTGTTCAAATTTTTATACGTTTACATTATACTAAGTATTCTTCTTCCCTAAGTGTGGAATAACACTTTCAAAACAATAACATTTTTATCACTTTTTAGGTGTAGAGTTACAAAAACGGAAATGTTGGCTGTCTCCCGACGCTGGGACTCTAAACAATCGAAGAGGAAGATTTATAGTGCTTGGATCTTCGGGAGAGTGTCTTCCTGTTACTAGAATATCTGGTCATCCAAACTTGGATACACAAGAGGACAGTCTTTATTCAAGTTGTAATTCGAGCGATGATGAATTTCATAGTGCCAATGACAGCTTCGATTACGGTAAGTTTTCTCATTCATAATAATATTCCCACTTCCTAGTAATTATTTACTAGGTGGAATTGGGAACAATATATTAAATATCCATAACTTACAGTCTAAAGAATTTTAGTTAATGACTATATTAACCTCTAACCACTGTGTGTATATAATAAGAAAATTTATAAATTAATCAGCTTCACGCTGTATCCCGCACACAGCAGGGTAGGCAGAGGGAAACTAGTATTAAGAC
>DWAP01000677.1:0-19460 GCA_018230625.1 Heliconius eleuchia
ACAACCAGTCGGTTTAACAGTCACACTTCGTGCCACTGCGCCACGACTGGCCTCATGTTTATAGGTGTCATACCTAATCGGGATAATATAATATTATATATAAATTTAATTTCATTTTTCGATTCTAGTAAGACAGGGCACGGCGTTGGGTTCCGCCACTTAAGAGGCAATGTCTGTAAGAAAGGACGGGAAGCTAAAAACTCAATGACGTACCACTATTTGGTGATTGATGACAAAATACATACAAAAGTAACAATTCTATTTCAATTGCTTATACTTTAAACTTTAACTTATTAATACTTTTATTGCTCGAAACTTAACCAATTATAATTTTTAAAGAACATTATTTATTTCTTTACAATACTTTCTTATTGAAAATATTTATTTTTAAACAAAAAACAAATTTTATTCTCAAAAGAAATCCTTTCTATGGAAATGCTTGTAGAATCCTCTAAAAATAACTCTTATCTGGTAACTTTGCTTATATTGAAGTCGACTTCTACTTCTTTGTGTTAACTGATTACGTATGCAAGCTACGTTTTGGGTTATATACTGGTTCAAATAATGAGAGAATTACATGAGGTGTGGTAACATCTTTTATCTATCTACATAAAGTACGCTTAGTGACAAATCACTTCGTCATCCAGTATTGTTATTTTGTCTATAGAGACCATCATGGCGCAGTGGCACAACGTTTAACTGTAATCTTTCTATATAAAATATTGAACTGTAACATATTATTCATATAATTCCCGTTACACCATAATATATAACTTCACGACACGAAAAGAACGAATAAAAATTGGCCCCATTCAAGAAAGAAATTCATTCATACATTCTAACCATTCATTATGAGGAGAAAACAAAGATCCATTTCAAAAGGAGCGGTCGGAAACACACATCAAAGCGGAACAAGAAAGTGCATGTTAATATTTTATATAAACGCCATCGTGACACAGTGGAACAGGGTTTGAGCTTAAACGGGATGTTTGTGAGTTCAATTTACGATTAAGAAATTAAAGATTACGAAACTGTGGAAATTGTATCTATCACAGTGTCTTCTAACTTCTAAATTAAAAATCAATGTAAAAGACACTTCTGACACGTCAGACGGTATATACGATGATAATGGGTTTGATTCTTTCTCAAAGCAATATTATGAGTTAAATCCAAACATTAAAAAATCTAATTTCACGATGTATCCCGTATACAGCAGGTTAGGCTTAGTTACTCCGTTCCCCACACACCATCCAATTTTCGGTACACTGCGTGTTCTGATACGCACTTTAATACAGGGCTTTGTCTTGTCTACATATATTATAGTGTATACATATGTAAATTACAAGCAACTACCAAAATGTTCTAAGATGCTTATCAGTCTTATCACTGACCGCCATTTTATAAGCCATAAGCCATAGAACATAAGATAATCCTAAAAGTCCTATGTCCTTTATGATGCTGAATGTTTACTTCTTATCGTCCTCAAACAATGTGATAGGCACAAATTACGGCCCTGGAGAGATTTTGAAATCTAAACATGTAAGGCCATTGTGGCGCAGTGGCACAATCCGACGGTAAACGCGAAGATTGTAGGTACAATCTCAAAATCAAGCAACAAGTGGAAAACACAGTGCGAATATGTTATATACAGTTGGATATTAAAAAGAACCAAAAAATATAAAATATATAGAGGGCGTTGTTCTAACATATTTTGGGCTAGATGTAGATGACGGTTTTTTTAGTCATGCGCATCTTCATATAGACATAGCAAGAAATATAGATCTCCACTTTTATCTCTTAATTTAATAGCCTATCCTTAATTTAAACACAAATAATTAATTTTCTTCCAATGAAAAAATTGCTATTAAATGATAAATTCATATAAACTTCATACAGCCGAATATGACAATACATAATACACTATCATAGCCGCATAAACGATACGTAGTCGAGTATTCAATTATTCAAACGCTCTTACCGTAGATATTTATCGATCGTCGATAGCGAGTGCGTATGACACATGTTATAATTGCTACCAGAATTTAGTATATCTTAATGATCGTTGGTTCAAATTTTACTAGTTCGGAGTAATTTTTTTATGAATTTAATAAAGTTTTGTGACATACACAAGTAGATAGAAATGTCACGTTGGGAATAAATTACTGGTAGATTGTAAGAAAAATACACTACTATACATAAATTGTAAAATTGAAATAGGTATTAAGTTACTAGATAATAAGTGAAACCAAAAGGCAATCTAAAAATACTTGGACTTTTTTAGGAATTAAATATCTAGATGATAATTATCTAGATATTTAATTTTTAGTTATAAAGTTATAAGCCTAGTTTAAGTAGCAGATAAATATAAAACTATTCATTGTCTGGTTATAATGAAAAAGTTTAAAAAGTACGGACCACGTGTCTGTAGTGTTTCGTTAAAATAAAATAAAAAAATTATAATAATAATTTTGTTATCGCTTAAAACCAATATGAAATAACTGAAGATGTACATATATCTTTTAAATATGACGGAGTAACTTTAAATTTTATAGGCGTAATATGTAAGGATAATATGTAACTGATTCTCTTTAATGATAAATTTTTGTAAAATGTAACTTACATAATTTATTCCTTGAATTTCTTAGCAATCAGCATATTGTATCTGTAACAAATAAATCAAATTATTAATATAAATGTTTACTAAAATAGATCATTTCGGCCCCATCGCCCAACAAGTGCAGATCTCTGCAGAAAATAACAGGGTTAAATTACACACATTTGAAACAAAGCGTGAAGTTGTAATTTTTAATTCTAAGGAATATTGCAAATGTCAAAAATATTTTTGTTTCTTCACGCTGCTGTATATAACATAGCAGGATAGACAAAGGGTAACCTGGGAACTTAGTCTTAAGGCATTCCGTATACCAAACCGTTGAGTGATGGATTTCAATGCATCTTTGAGGAAATAAAAATATCAAATATCATTTAATAATAATTTAAAATATCACTTCCTCGAGTGGGGAATAGAACCCACAAATTATCATATTTACAGTCACACCTGCTCCACGACGGGCCTCTATATAATACACATATTATATACATCTAAGATATTGAAACTGAATCATCGAATAATCTCACAACTACAGAACAGATCTGTAATGGAAAATCGATGAGTAATTTGAGCGATATTGATTCCATTAACGTCACAGATTCATAATCGGATTCACAACTGCCGCGCTTCTGTTAAATCTCAATTAGCTTCACGCTTTATCCCGCATAGCAGGTTAGATGTACAAGATCTAGTGTCAAGATACTCCGTTCTCCACTTTCAGCCCAAATTGAAGACTGTATCACTCATTTGGTCACTTCCATCGACGACCCCGAGCAACACTAGAGAGATTATAGTATGCAGAAAAGCTCCGATAGCATCTCCTGCAATGTTTCATGGAGAGCACCAAATGAACGGAATAATGGATTGCAAGAGCCAACGCTGCACTTTATTTTACAGGAGCGAGAAAATGAAAATAATTCATTCTCCGAATGAGGAATCCACGACCGTCATGATTACCGTCCCATATTGTCCCACTGCGTCACTATGATCTTTTTACTATTTATTATAATAAGCATATTATATGTATGTATATGCCAATATACGTGTCATGTGATATATTGCGTCTCAAATAATTACATACATATGTACTTGCTTTATGAGTTTTTTTTTCTCATTTTGTTAAATGATTCCTAATTAAATTTATGGCTTTGCAAGATTCTTTACAATACAATAATAATAATGTGAATAATAATGATTGTAAATATACTTATGTATATACGACTAGTTCTCGCTCGCAATGTCGTTTACGTGAACTATGAAGTCCTGTTTCTTCCAGATTCCATAGCAATTTTGTAAAATTATCTCTTAATACACTGTATTGCAAGAATATGTATGCCAAATAATAGTTCTGGCCGTGCGTCGTCTGTCAGTTTCATAGTAGCAAAAGAGTTTTTGACTTGATAACATCTCATAAATCGACCAGTGTACATTAATATTATTTTCTCCTGAGAATGATATTAGTTATGAAAGAGGACGCGGGTTCACATCTTCTCACATACAAAACATCTCTTCTTAATACACATTGTAATTCAATTAATATTTTTACTATACAGAAGATTAAATTAACATTTTATAAAATATAAAAATATATTTAAAATATAAAAAAGCTAGGATTTTAGGGCAAGAGATCTCCTTGCATATCTTCTATCTCAAGCAATGCTCGCAGGAATTAAAAATAAAATACCAAAACATATAGCGGAGTAGATAGAGGTACCTGAGAACCTAGTGTTAAGACACTCCGTACTCTTAAGACAATTCGGTTCCCCACTCTCCACCGAATTCTCGATGTATTCCTTGTAGAGTATCGGAACTCAACGCTGCGTTTGGCCTCTTTCCAAATAAATTATGAAATATTTCCTTCCCACGAATGGTCATCGGAGCCCCAATTGTGGCGTTTACATTTTTTTAAGGATTCCGATAAAGATTTGTCACAAACAGTAAGCGAATAGACTACCACCTTAATAAAAATTCTAAGAATAAAACATACTTGTATCACACACCCTATGGTTACCTACTTGTTACGCAATGCAAAATGATTACTCACTGCATGACGTGAATGTGAGTAATGGTAGCAAAAATAAACACAATTTAATCGTAAATACTGTTTAGAGGGCCTTTTTATAATAGAAAGAATATTTTTGTTATGCTTTACATTATTGTATGATATTCTTATTTGGGGCTAGACGTGGCGAATGAGCACAACTGAATGCCTATAAACGTGACAGGTTAGTACGAGCATCGAGGTAAATCGGGGCGTTGAGTTCGTAGAGTTCGTGCGGCGTCGGAAAGTGGTGAGTGGAGTGCCTTAACATTAGGCTCCCTCTGCCTACCCTGCTACAGGCGGTATACAATATGAAGCTAATAAAATTATAATATTCTGTTCTACTTTTCGGAATGTGATGTCAGTAGTGGGACCAAATCTAAGCCCCGGTTACCACCGCGAGCGGGGCGGGCCCATTAAGGACTACGTAACTTGCTTGTATTTCCACTAATTAATAGTCAGGCGGAAAGGACCAAGCGAAGGCGAAATTAATTCGCTCAATTCTAAGGAGCGGAGCTAAGTAATTACACAATACAAAATTGTTTGTTGCTGGAAATGTAAAGGTATTTTATTAGAACGGAGTTCGTTCTGCCTAAGCATTATTCACTTTCTTCCCTTTAACGGTGGAAACCGGGTTTAAATCGAAACAAGACTATTTAACATGCAATACCTCAAAAATTTGATGGTGCGTGAAACGAAATGTCTTAACAATAATACTTATTTAGAAAACGTATAAAAATTTGAACGTAGCGCGACTCGAACCCGCGCCTTCTGGAAACCGACCAGGCGCTCTGACCACTAAGCTATACGTTCACGAACGTATGTTACGTTCAAATTTTTATATATTTTCTTTCCTAAATGTGGAATAACACTTTAAAAATATTAAAAATGTCTTGACACTAGATTTCCTTCACCTACCCAGCTATATACAGCGTTAGGCAAAAAGAATATCATATATTTGTTTTATCGTATCGTAGCTTGATAGCATCCTATAGCGTAGTCGTCAGAGGCCTTGGATGGTTTTTGGACGCAGATGAAAAAGCCGTGGTCAAAACCACTTACGTTCAACTTATTACACCTTTTCAAAAAATTGTTTTCCTTGCCTAATACTCCAGAAAATATCAAAAATGCTTTATAACTACCAAATTCTCAATATTCATAGAACAAAACTACCAATTAATATACGGCTAGAACTATTACTGTGCGAAAGAGTACCCGTCAGTTACTTCCACCGGGGACGCCAATTTAGTATATTAGCGTTAACAGCTAAGGCCAGTTTATACTACGTAACGTAGCAAAACGTTTTTTAAATGAAACCATTCCATTTCAAATTATGTAGATGATTTTTTTTTTACATTTTAAATGTGTACTTAGGAAAAGTAAAACAAGTAAGTTACAAAAAAAGTATTAAAAATGTTTCAGTCTGAACGCGATAGTTGTGAGTTCGATCCCACTCGGGGGAATGATAGTATTGAGAAATACGGGCTTTCACACTTAAGCTTTATATTGAGTTTTACAACAGATAGGCAATGAAAAGAGTATTACACAAACATTTTTTTTACTTCACGCTGTATTCCACACATAGCAGGATAGGCCTCATTCCTCCATGGAAAAAGGAGACTCAAATTTACAGATATTACGCGATGTCTGGAAAATTGGGTTCTCCTTTTTTATCTTTTTATCAAAGCCTCCGTTTTTTTAACCCTGCTTTTTGTCTTTTTATTAAAGCAAAGAAATGAAAATGTTAGATTCCACCGAGTGGGAATCTAACCCACAACCATCGGGCTTACAGCCAGAAGCTGTGCCGCCGCGTCATTACGGCCACAACGATTTTTCTAAATACATCTTAAGTTGGGGAAAATGCTTTATGAAACATATGAAACATATGAAACAAGTAATAGATTACATCATAAGATGATAAAATTTATATGTTAATACAAAATAATTGTCTATGACGATACTTGTTCAGCTCTAATAAAGATAAAGCTACTCTCAATTTTGCAACTCAATAGTATAAGTTGAAAGGTAAAAACTTACTCATGGTTGCGAAAAAGAATTTAAGGATTATATTCTATGGAAGAGGCCATGGTAGAGCAGTAGGTCATGTGTTAAAACACTCCATTCTCCTCTTTTCGCCAAAATTTTCGAGGCATTGCGTGTTGACTTGGCCGACTCAACGCCGCGCTTTGATTTGTCACCGGAACAAATAAATGCAAATATTAAATATTTTATTTGCCGAGTAGGAATCGAATCGACAACCGTCGTGACTACTGTTACACGCTCATACCACTGCACTACGTCGACTGCCAAATTAAGTAATTTAATTTTGTCATAAAAATGACTATAAAAGCCTCCTTTTTATAATAATCAAATACGTTATTCAAAAGCTTATATGTTATTATAGCATATTTAATTATAATCTTTTATTAAAAAAATTTTAAACACGTCTGTACATTACATTAATAAGCGTTCATCATTGAAATTAGTTAACTATTCTTAATTTTAACTGATGATAAAAACACACCGTTTATGTTTTGGGTCAACGTCCATATCAATAATGCAACTCGTTACTAGGTTACATTAAAATAAAAGCCTCGAAAAAAATATATGGACACTCCCTGCTCGCTTCGATTCGCTTCGATCGTTGTATTGATAAAAAATAATATATGTAAAGGATAACGCTTCGGCATTTAAGTAGTTGTATGTATTTTTTATAGCTTACGGCGAATTCCATGCTGCAGCAGGGTAGGCAGAAGGAATCTAGTGTTAAGACACTGCGTTCCAGACTGTCCGCTCAATTCTCGTGAGATTGGTTCGCGCATTTTTCGTTTTACCAGAGTGATCATGTCTCAATGTCTTCCAACTTTGATTTGGTTCGTCTGCCTTAATTTTCTAAAGAGATCTTTTTTGTGCTACCAAAAAAAGACTGTCTAAAAAATTTAATCTAGCATTTTATCTTTTAAATCTAGTAACTTTTTAAAAAGTATATTACAAAAAGTATCTATTTTTGTTTTCTCTACGCTTACATATACACTTACATATTAAAAAAAGCTGTTGAATTTGAACCTATTTTTGGGGCAGCCCAAAAATATAATTAATTATTAACCTACTTAAAATATTTTAAGCGTGATGAAGGAACGTGACCTACAAATGTGTCATATATGGGTAGAATGGTAGGTATATGCCGTCAAGTTTCGTCAAATTAAACATATTTATATAACAAATACAAACGAGTTTTAGAATTATGAAACGTTCTCATTTTTTATCGTTGGAATTAAGAGCAATCCTCTCTTATTACTTTATGGTAGTTTCTGATATAGTCTAGTATTAATGTGTAACGTATTGTAATATATTAAAACATATTATGCAGGCCTTGTTTGTTATACACCTTCACCTCCCATTCCTATCTTCTATAAGGTCGTCATGGTGCAGTTTACGCAACTGCAGCAGCACGACGGTTGGAGATTCGACTCCCTCTTGAGAGTGTGAATTATTTTCATATTCTAGATCTGATAACGAGATTTCATCCACCGCAACTCAAAACGTAATGTTTCTAAAATGGAGCGCTACAGGAGATATCACTCCACCTTGTTCTATACGGGATACACCGTGAAACTAAAAAATATATATCTTTAGTAACCACTTCTCTCTTTCTAAGTGGTGCTAAGTGTGAAATTCATATTCTAATATACGTTAAAAATACTAATTGGTCGACAATGACGTCACTCATTATCTAAATTATTACCTTTGTGTGTTCTAGTTATCTGATTATTGCGGTTGTTTGGAATAAGAATTATTTGGGGAGCAATTATCGAAAAGAAGTGAAGTACGGAGTGTCTTAACTCTAGTGTGGACGTGCGGTTGTCCTTTCTAACGTTATACTTATTTGTGAGAACAAACTAGTAATAATAATAATATTATTTGAAATAATTTATTTAGAAACGAACCTGTATTCAATATATTTACATACAGACGCTTTCCACAGAGCTGCGATGGCAATAAAATGTTATGTACATTACAGGAAGTTTCTATGAAACAATTTATTATTAGCGATAAAGTTAGTCGTATAGAAAAAAATTGACCCTTCTATCTAAGATCAAACCCGTTGTTAATTAATATATGCGACAATAATATTTCATTATAATAATATATTTAGTTTTTTCTTAGTCTACATATGACTCATAATGTTAATCATATATTTAATATTAAATGGCGACCCGCTTGCGGCTTCGCCCGCTTGGACTATATAATTATTAATTTACTGATCTGCATTACTTTCGTTTTCTAATAATAATATCGTTAGACACGGCGTCTGACTAAAGCGCAATGGTTATGAATTCGATTGCCACTCGGGGAAGGAATTATTTTCATTTTCTCATTCTGGAACAAGAAAAAAGTTAAGCGATAAGTTCAACACCTATAGTCATGTGAATTAAGTGGAACGTGGTGAACGGAGTGACTGAACACTAGTATCTTATGTCTACCTTGCTGTATAAGAGATAGAGCGTGAAGCTAAATAAAGCCATTATACAAAATTTTTGAACGATTAAAGATTTCATACATCAGCCCACTATAAAACATTATAGTCATTATTTCAAACATCACCTACACTTTTCCACATTCATTGTCCTACGCAAATGAATTCCAATGTTCTTAGAAACAATGTGGTTCGTATAAAATCTTTGCTTGCAAACCAAATGCAGGCGGACGTAGTTTATTTAATATTGACTTAATATTTTAGAATAATAATAATTCGTTAAATATAATATATTTAACTAATTAATATTAACTAATTAGTTTATAATGCTTAATTAGTTTATAATGTTATATGTTATTATAAAGGGGGACGGAGTGTCTTAACACTAAGTTCCCTCTGCCTATCCTGTTGAGTACTTTATACAGAGTGATCCTGATTTGCTGTTAATTCTTCTGTACCCGTGTTCTCTACAGTACGTGATTATTGAATAATTTTTCTGATGCGGAGTTGAATTTCGCTGTACAACTCGCAACAATGCCTCGGATTGGAGCGATAGACAGCAGAGTGTCTTAACACTAATATCTCTCTGTTTACACTATACTCACTACTATAAGATCTTACCGTAATTGCTTTCCGCTTCACATAAGACCAAAAATTCCATTCTCTTACGGCGCACGTTGAAATACATCTCAGTTCTCCTTACAATTAAATTAAAAAGGAGATGCTATAAATTTTCCTTTATTACAGCTTTTGAACTTATAAGTTATTTGCGTGTACAATAAAGCACTTATGCGGGCCCTATATAGGGGGCGTTATCAATTGATAATCATGACGCCAGAGTGGTGTGGCATTCATTTCATGCGAGTAAAGGATATTTTGGAGGACATATTTTACTATAATATTTTTTGGAAGTAAATTGGCAGGTAAGATCTAGTGTTAAGACACTCCGTTCCAGACTTTCCTTTTTATTACCATTTTTTTTAAGATATGGCATGTTGTGTGGCAGATTCCGATCCCACACTTTATCTTTTAATGAGATTTAGGAAATGAAAATTCTTTGTATTGCCCCAACTGGCAATCGAACCCACGGTTGAGTTTATAGTCAAGCTACCTGAGCCCTACGGTATAACTGGCTTTAATTATGAATGGCTTTTGGCGGGTTAGACTGACAGAATTTAGTGGAAATAAAATGACTTGAACGCGCGCCCCTTGACCATTCGCCGACAAGCGTAGGTATGAGTTACGGTACCTTCAGATTCTTATAAACTTTCTAAAACAAACTATATTTTTATATTAACAAAAAGAAAAAAATATATTAATTTTACGTATTAAATAATGGTTATCCTACAGATCCATATCCATCAAACGCCTCATATTGTATGCAATTAAAAGCACACGTGTAGTTCAGTTATCAACTGGGTACAGTTTCACTTATCTTTATGTAACTTAAATGGTAAATGTTAGTTCGTAGTAATATTTTTTGTAGTAAATAATTTGTTTTATATGCTTATAGTTTTTTTTTCAACACGAATAAATTTTAATTTTTTTAGTACTCAGACATTCCGTTTCCAGGTTCAAATCTGCCTATCCTAAATACGTATTGTGTCATTGCATATAGAAATAAATTCAATACAACCGTTATTATTACAAATAATGGTATCATTATACAGCAATCCTAATAACTCGAGATGTGAACACGATATAGAAGCTTACCAGATTACATCTAACGCAAGTTTGAGCTACAGCCAAACTAAATATTATTATTAATGCTTATAAATAATACTAGATGCCGCCCGCAACTCTGTTTACATGGACTTTGAAAACTGATATGAAAAATTCAGTTTTTTCCTGTTACCGTAAAAACCTCAAAAAATCCTCCTCTACATTACCTAACCACATGCCAAATTAAATCTTTGTAAGTCATGTAGTTTCGTCTGTACATTGTCTGTTAGTTACTCAGTTGAAATTATAATTAAATAAGTTAGGGTAAGTTAGAGTGTATAGGGGAGCACTCAGAAAGGATTTCTCCAAATTCCTATAGGAATGGGAAAACCAGGATTTTTCATCTTACGTCTCACATAGCACATGCAAACAGAGTTGCATGCAATGACTAGTTTTAAAAATTTACGTACAACGCTATTTTAATATCAATTTTATATGCATCAAAATATAAAATGTCACGCGACGTGCACGTGAAGGCCTTAGAAAGGATTTGGGAGCTAGATCAATGTGAGATGTGGTATTAAATATCACAGATTGTAGGTCAAAGCCGAATGTTCTAAGTGAGTTTTAAAACTACAAAAATACACAAATCGTGTACGTTTAATATTTAGAAGTACTCTTTTATTCTTTCCCGATGTAATGGCAGAAATTTACACCGCAAAGAAGAGGAAAGCAGAAAGAACTTAGTGTCAAGACACTGTTCCCCACTTTCCATGCAATTTTTAAGACATTGCATATTGAGTAGCGGAATTCATAACTTTGCTTTGTTTTGTTACCAAAGTAAAGAAATGAAGATTATTCATTCCTCCGAGTAGAAATCGAGCCCACAGTCTTCGTGTTTACGGTCAGTCAGACGCTGCGCCATAACGGCTTCGTTTGATTACTTAATCCAACATAATAAAATTTTGAAATAAATTCTTCTCAAAGCTAATTTCCAAAAGAAACCCAAATCACTTTCTCCACTATATATAGAATAAAATTTAAATATAGCATATTATTTTTAACTGTATCCCCTTCCCATATTAAGAAAGCAGATGTTCGAGACACGCGCCATGACTCATCATGCGCACGCGCACGAAAGTGCTAAGCTTTTTTTATTTAAAGGTGTTACTTGCATCGACATGATATTGGTTTTAGATATTATTATAGATAGAATAATATATATAGTCAAAAGTGTTTATTTAAATATACTTAAATTATTATTAAAATAAAATTATTAATTATTGAGTATATTATGAAAAACAACATAGTCGACGCACGTTGTGGCACAGCGCCACAGTACATTGCAAATGCGACGGTTGTGAGTTCGATTTCCACTAAAGAAATGAAATATGTTCATTACCATATAATTATATAATTAAGTGAAACAGGAGCACACTATTATATTTAATTATTATTTTATTAGCTTCACGCTCTATCAAAGCGAGGAAATGAAAATAATTTATACCTTCTAGCGGAAATTGAACCAACAACCGTCGGGCTTATATTTGTATTTTTTAAATTACGTTTTATGTGGTCAAAGATTCTTGTTGCATCGATAGTTGTTTCATAAAGAGATAGATTGTGATAAAAATGCATCTGCCTTTATTACTTTTATTAGAATTTTTATTAGTCAATACTCATTAATTGTGGCGCAGATGGTTTCTGATTAAACGTGATAGTTGTAGATTCGATTAGTAAAATAAAAATAAAAAAAATATTATATTTGGTATGGAATCTATTATGTAAGATTAAATAATAAGCTCTTGAATTTGAGTATGCCGTAATATAGGAAATACAAACTTATTTGTATTTGGTTTGTGTTAACACTAGGATAAATTGAATAAATCTACATTTTTAACAACAATTATCCCTTATTTATAACCTCAAAACTTCATTATTTTTAGCGGGCTTAGAACACACAATGATCGCTTATACTTGAACCTTTGTACTGATTTTTAAGCTTAGGCAGAGGGAACCTGGGAACCGGGGGATGTTAAGACACTCCGTTCCGATTAAGACACTTCGGTTCCCCCCTTCCCGCGGAATCCTAGAGTCATTGCGTGTTGAGTGGCAGAACTATATATTTCATTCCCCCGAGGAGGAATCGAACTCTCAACGTGTCGTGTTTACAGTCTCACTTTTGGTGCCTCTGCGCCACGATTGGCCTTCGTACTGTGCCTAATATATTTAGCAAAGGTAATTAATATTATCCAACCAATTCTAAACTGCCTAATTAAAGTATTCGTAAAGCCGCGAAGGCCATTAAAATAACTCTTTATCATCTATTTACTTATACTATCGCGTTTGTATTTTATCGAGATGCAAACTAAAGTGAAGGTCTCGCCCACGTTTAGATACGAGTTGTGTTTCAATGTTTGCACGTATCTTCGTGTGTTTTGTAATATGGCTTAATATGATGAAGTATCGTGGGTTCAATTCCCACACAGTGTTTGACTATAAACTGACGACGTAACTGACTAAAATTAAAGTATGGAGGAGAATAAGTTTTCGGTTTCTATATAAGAAAATGTAATGTAAGTATCTACTTAGAAACGATGTTAAAATAGGATACCGCTCTGTTTCAATACAATTTTTTATGCTGTATTTATCATTTAAGTGGGTAGACCTAGTCTTAGGACACTCAGTTGCCCACGCATCGCCTGATTACCGAGACTTTGTGTGTTGAGTGGCAGAACTTAACACCGCACTTTTTCTTATTACCAGAAATAAAAATAATTAATTCCCCATATGGTCATGAACACCGCACCGCACGACGGCCTCGAACCTCTAATTTCTTTATGGATTGTGTAATATGGTTAGATAGAGAGAGCAGCGTAGCCACTGGAAGCGCTCATTATAGCGTCTTTAGAAGTGCCCCTCAGCTTATACTGGGGTCGCAGTGCTAGTTCTAGGAACTGTTTTAAGCTTCTCATTCTGTGACGTAACGTATAAATCCATGGAACGCTGAATAATTTCTTACTTTTTAGAAAACATAAAAAAATAGATTGTAGCGGGATTTGAACCTGCGCCTTTTGTACCTTAGATCGTATGTGAGAGGCGCAGGTCCCGCAAAACCCCGCTAAGTTCAAGTTTTTACATGTAAAAAATATAGTTCTTTCCTAAGTGTTCCACATTTAGTGCTTTAAAAATATACTATTATATAAATATAAAAAAATAATAATTTCAGCACGAATTTCCAAATTATTTCTATTAAAAATATTTTAGATAATGGCATCGTTAAAAATCGTCTTATTTAAGTCACTAAAAGTTTTAGTTGGTCCCTGCTCTATCACTTCCATTTTCGTAATAACCAAATATAAAAAGAGTTGGACAAAAAAATATACAAAAAAATTTATTTCGCTCCTCATACCGTTATGTGAAAATAAAATTATAGAGTACTTTTTTCAGTAAACTGAAAGCCCGCAGCCATTTTCTACGGCGACAATTTATATTTCTCTTAAAGAGAAAATCTCCCAAGTTTCTTGTGAAGAATAATGAAGTATTCATTTGTACTTTACTGGTGGTCTGTGATATTAGTTTTTTCTTTTTATATACTTTTTTCTTTTTATTACTAGTGAGCCGAATGCGACTTCGCTTAAAAGTCATTGTTATATCAAAATGATATACATAATTTTGGCATAAATTTTAGCATTATTCTGGTATATAAGCTACGTAAAGTTTCATCTAAATTCGTTCAGTAGTTTTTGTCTGAAAGTGAAACAAGCATCCTTCGTCACAAACTTTTGTATCTATAATATTAGCAAGATTCTTGCTTGCTTATATTTCTATTTATTCTATTTTGTAAGTATTATTGGTGTTAACCTAATATAAGATTTAGATTTTAGAGAAATTGCTTTATGAGTGGCAGAAAACAACGAACTTTGTGTTACTACCACAACGAGGAAAATACAAAAAAAATCTCCAGAGTGGAAATCTGAAAATCGAACACACAATTGTCGGGTAACCGATCAGATGATGCCAGGAAGGAATAATTATTTATTTTCTTCTTCATCCTCTTTTCATTCACCGGCACGCCTTCTCAGAGCAATGAAATGAAAATAGTAAATTATTCATTCTTCCTGGTGAGAATCGAAATCGTGTTTATAGTCACGGGCTATTCTATGATACCACGACGACTTTAACTTGTAAAACTATAACATTATTCCGGATATAGTTGATCGATTAAAAAAACACTAACGTTTTATTTGAAACAACAATATAAATTTGATCTTAGTTAATATTCAGACCGCAAAATTTACGTGTCAAGCATTTTGTACAAAAATAAATATCTATGTACATGTACTAGATACTTACAAGAACAGTGATGAGAACGGATTGTAGTTTAAACGTCGTCTTCCACCGCCAAAGACAAGCGAGCGGATAATGTTTAGTCGAGACGAATGCCTTTTAAATAAAATAAATTTACTTTTCTACCAGGCCAGTCGTGGCGCAGAGGCGCAAAATGTGGCTGTAAAACCGACGGGTTGTGAGTTCGATCTCCACTCGATGATATATTTACTTAAATTTATATTTCCATTTCTTTACTCCGGTGTCGAGGCAAAGCGCGGCGTTGAATTCTGCCACTTAACACGCTATGCCTCCAGAACTCGGCAGAAAGTGGGGGGCGGAGTGTCTTAACACTAGGTTCCCTCTGCCTGCTGTATGCGGGGTACAGTGTGAAGCTGATTTATTAATTTTTATTTATTTTACTTTTCTACCAATATAGAATTTTGTTTTTTGTAATTACTTCGCTCCGTTCCCTTTAACTGAGCTAGTTAGTACATTTTAACTATCTATTGAAAACAACTATTTTTTGCATCTTCACGCTATTTCACTCAACACCGCGCTTTGTTTGCAAGAGCTGGATTAAAATAGTTAGAATATATTTCCCCCGAATGGTGGTTGAGCCCGCAACCATCGCTTAAAACCAGATGCAATGCCACTGCGCCACGACTACTTCATACTCAATTGTTTAAATTACGCTAATTTTTAAAAATATAAAACCGAACGTCGTCAACGTATTAGGAATGTGTTTTTAGTTATTCCTGCTCGAGGAAAAATATATTTTTATATTCTGTGTTTTCTAAGTATAATTGATTAAAATAAAGTGGTTAAAAGTTCTACTACTCAATATGCAAATTTCCCGAATTCGAGTGCCTTAACACTAAGCGATGTTATTACAAGAATGGCCTTATATTAGTAAATTATTCCAACAAAAAAAATCATTTATACTGTATGTAAGTTGAAACAAAATATCGATATTTTATTATATAATTATTTATGACATTTCCAAGATTACATATATTTTTTAATTATTTGTATAAATATTAAGCAAATATGTTGTTTAATTCATTTTATAGATATATTTATGTTTAGTCCTCGATACCTCATTGATGATATTTATTACCGAGACAACGTTTATATTGTTAAAGAATAAATTAAGCTATAAAAATTCCAGTTTCGTATTATTATTATTATTTTTATAATAGTCGACATTTTTTCCGATGATTTTTTCTTTATAAAATTTTATTGTAGTGATATTGTAATATGGAAAATACGACATTTTATTGAATTAGTGATTGATGATTGTTGAGCTTTAATTAGGTACATCACACACACAAGTGAACATGAGGTGCGCAGGGGCACTAAGTATGACTGTAAAACCGACTGGTTGTGGGTTCGGTGCCCACTCGAGGAGATGAAATATTTATTTAAATTTATATTTCCATTTCTTCTCTGGTGTCGAGGCAAAATGCGGCGTTGAGTTCTGCCACGAACGCGCAATGCCTCCAGACTTCGGCAGAAAGTGGGGAACGAAGTGACCTAACACTAGGTTTCCTTCTGCCTACCCTGCTGTGTGCGGGATACAGCGTGAAGCTAAGTGAACTTAGAACTTGGCACCCATATACATCCGTGTCTTTTGAAGATGAAGCCAAAAACAAAGATATTAAATATATTAAACATGGCTCTCATTTCACATTTATTTTTATAGCCTATTTATTATATAATATTTAATTCAATCATCATATTATTGTTGCATAGAAAAAGTGCAATGATTTTTACACAAAACTTAAAAACAGGCCAAATAGTTACAAATAATGAACAATATATATGTAAAATACGAGAAAAAAGCATACAAAACTAAAAACAAATTCATACAATACTATACAACGACACTGTACCACCCACTAGCAGGCAAGGCGCCTGTTAGACGCATCCAGCAATTGCTATATCTAGGTCGACGCCCACAGTGTGTGCCGACCAGTGTCGACTGACCCCCCAGACCCCCCGCGAGCACGACCAAGTAACAAGTAGTGGGGGACGTGGAGTTCTAGTTAAACTGGTGTATATGACCTCGATGGTCTTCTTTATTCAATACAAGATCGAATTTGGATAATAATGTTGGTTATTTTGATTAAATTTGGATATTAATTGGAAATTGGAGAGCGGAGTGTTTAACATTAGAAAACTTACTCTCTGCTTACCCTGCTATATAGATATAATATGTGGGTGCAGATGGAGAGCTCTAGTTACACTGGCACGAATGACCTCGATGCTCTCTTCATTAAATGTAAGATTTGCTGACTTTTTAGAACCTGAGGCCTGAATTGTAGTAAGTCATCAAAATAAGTGATGTTTTTCAGCTACGAGCATAAAACAAGGACAGAGTGTCTCGTCAGTGGATTCTCTTTTTCTATTTTGTTTTGTTGGTTCCCACTATAGCAAATTTAGGCGACTAGGAATTGATAAAGAAGCATAAGGCACGCTTGCTGACAAGTAAGCCGGAAGTCGTAAATTAGAGGTTGCGTAATGAATTTTTGAAATACTGTGATATTTTAGATATATAGAAAAAGAGCATTAAGCTTAGACGTTAATTTGATAGAGAGGGTTTACATTAAATACAAAATATTTGAATTTTCAAAATTAAACTTAAAATGTAATTCCACACTTAGGAAAGAAAAATATTTATTTAGAAAACGTATAAATCTAAATAAGTAGTTTTAATTTGTGATTTTAAATGATTTTTTTTAAATACAACCTGAAAGTGGGCTATAAACTAAAAATGCAATTTTTAGTTATATCTTATTATTTTATGTTAAATATAGAGTCAGACTCTACCACCATAGTTGACTCATTTATGTACTTTTAAATATCTATATATTCAAAATATAACGCAACTACCACTTAGTTGTTAATTTATATAATTAAAATAATTTATAATATTTATCAATGAACAATTCATAATATTTTAAATAACAAGTGTTATAATTACAAGAACAGTACTGCACAATATAGTTTTTTTTGATATAGTATAATCTAGGGGCATATATATTATTATATATATATATAAGTATATTAAACTTATCTACCAAGCACTTTTCTTTATGTCTGTATCATACGTGCTTTAATAATAGCTGTGTCAATATTAGAGCAATATAGGGGCCGTCATTTATTAATTACTAGAGACTACGTAGAGCCCCTAAATTTTAACTACAAGAATGAATTATTCTATGCTTTACTACTAAATTACTTTATTTATCTAATTTTATTGTAAAGTAATAAAAGAAAATAAAAAACAATTTAAAATTAGGAAAAATACTTAACGACAAAAAAATTCTAAGCTACTCCAAACTCATATTAAATACCTTAATTGTGCAAGAACACTTAATAGACATAAATTTTAGCCGATATTTTACTTTTTACCTTACTTATAAACATTTTTTGGTCTCCCATAAATGTTAAAAATATAGATATTAATATTTTATTCCAAATATTTAAAAACATACACCAATTACATACAAAGGATTTGATTTAAAAATCATTAATAATTTTTTTACGCCACCAACTTACTGATAATTTAAAAGATTTTTACACCAATAAGAAAATATTAAACACCGACTGCTCAAAATTATTGTCTGAACATATTGAAATATTATCTCAACACAAGAAAAAACAATAAAATAAACACACACACACATAACACAGAAAAAAAAAATGAACTCAATAACAAAAAACCGCAAAAGACAATGCATAATAAAAATACACAAAAGTAAAACGATAAAACTCTACAATACCCTGCACAAATAAAAAAAAAATGGAAAAAAAAATAAAAAGACCACAGATTAAATACTTACTCTAAAACGGTATCTCCATTCGTTAACACTTAACATAAAATACACTATATTTTAAATATAATTGCGTAATTTCATAACGGTAGAGACACGGCCGTACGGCGGGCTCTATGCACGCTACTGATCTAATTCCAAATGTATGCTTCAAGTGACGTAATACCGCCATCTTGCCCCTTCCTGCCCCACCTACAGAGTAAAATGCACTTATTAATTTCAGTAAAGTATTTAAATAAGCTTTTAATTTTTCATAGATGGCTACGCGCTACGTTCTTTTATATAGGAGTATAAAAAATGTACTATAACTATGTTAGTAACTATCTAGAGACAATGTAGGAAATTCAATTTGTTTTCTAGTTACTTATTTAGAACGTATAAAAATTTGAACGTAGCGGGTCGGTCGGGTAGTCTGGTCGGTTTCCAGGAGGTGCGGGTTCGGGTCTCGCTACGGTCAAATTTTTATACGTTTTCTAAATAAATATTTTTCTTTCCTAAGTG
>DWAP01000678.1:0-19454 GCA_018230625.1 Heliconius eleuchia
AATCAATAATCATGTATTTTAAGCGGGCGAAGCCGCGAGCGGGCCGCTAGTATTAAATATAATAAAGGGTTCGATACCCACTCGGTGGAATAAATTATTATTTATTAATATTTTCATTTCTTTGCTATGGTATGGTATTGGCGTTGAGTTCCGCCAGTTTTAACACCTAAGTGCTCGAAAATTGACTTATTCTAAAGATCCGCTATTTTAAATATGATTTTTTATTATTTTATGCTTTTATTTGGATTAATTTAATTTAAAAAATAAGTATACAATTATAATATAGTACAAAATATCTGTGCATTAAATACTTTTACGAAAAAATTATCGGAACATCTGCTATGGAATTAAAATATTTAACTAAATATAAGGAGTAATGAAATCGCGGTCATAGCTACAGCTAACTTACACATTTTCTATTGACAAAAATAAAAAGTGTGGATGACTTTCTACAATTGAGGCCTTTTTCGCGGTGGATCAGCGTTAAACTGCCATTGCAATGTTTGTGAATTCGATTTCCACTCAAGGGCACAATTGTATTTAAATATATAAATAGTTATCATGTCTCCGTTCTGGTATGATAAAGCTTGGTTTGCGTTATAATGCAAATTGAAGAGAACAGGGTGTCTTGTTACTAGATTCGCCTTGCTTATCACTACAATTTTTAATTATAACCAGTATAAAACGAAAGAAGAATAGCAAAGTTTATAGAGAAAAAATCACGACTAAAGAAGTCTATTGTTTAAAATAAATTCGCTAAACCTGAGAGGTAATACGTATGTAGATTATAGTGAAAAATTTAAATAGGTTTTATTTTCGATATAATATAATTATTGGAACTATGAACCATTGAAACTAGTCCATCTAGCGAAAGTTAAGAGCCTCGTTGTTACCGTTCCTAAAGTATACTGCGAAACTTTTTGCAATGACCGTCAGTTCGATTTTATCGATTATTGAAATGGCGGATTCAAAATCATTGTAATCGTGTTAAAAATATGGATATAAAATACATAGGTAATATATATGGTCAGTTAAATATTTATTAATAATATTCAGCAGCGTCGTCATTAGTCAAAATGTAACATTTCAATGACAACATAGGGACTTGTTTTATATCCTGAAGCGAACAAATATTCAAAAAATTACGTTATATAAGTATATAATTATCGAATAAATATATATTATAGAGTACGCTATTTGATACTCAAAATTGCACTCGTAAACAATCTAGTTCGGAATTTGAAATTCATTAACTTCTATCAAATTAAAGACATTTCAATTTTTTTTAAAAAAATTTACCAATAATGCAAAACATAGAAGACCTGTTCCTTGGAAATAATATGTTTTTACTGACTGGTTTTGAGTTTCTTTTATTATTAAAAGGCTGGAAAGAAATATTATCTGCTTCGTACGAGTTTCAAAGTTCAAAGTAAGGTTTCTTTTTTTATAAAACAAGCTTTAGACGGCGACTTTGTGTGGTTATATTGTTATTCGTTCATAAGAATAATAAGAGAAGATTTTAGGTATTTTGGCATATTTTATCTCTTACTGAGAGATAGATAACATAACGCGAAAGTATGAAAAAAAATCTTGACTGGTTTACCCTTTATTTAATTTTTAAAGAATCCATAAGGTATAATTAATAATTATGTATCTTTCGCGCATGCTTATTTATATGTTTTTGGCATTTTAGATATATATTTCAAAATAAATACGCGCAAGGACTTTAAACTGTGTGACTTTAAACGCAACAGATTGTGGTTGATTCTGACTCGAGAAGATAAAATAATTAATATTAATTTAATTACTATTTTCATTGTCTAGAGCTGGTAACGAGGCAAAGCGCGAAGTGTGTCGCCACTCAACACAGAACGTCTTCAGAATTCGACGAAAAGTGGGAAAGGGGAGTATATAATTATCTGTTAATATTAAAAAACTAGATCCACAATAATACACGGTCATATTAGCCAAAAATAGGATCAAACACATATGTTAATGTTTCAATGGTAGTGATATAAAAATCTAGTTGTCTCAAAAAACTTTTTTGTTTAACTTCGCGCTGTAGCACGCACGCAGCAGGGTAAGCAGATTAAATCTAGTATTAAGACACTCCGTTCCCCACTTTCCGCGGAATTCTAGAGGCATTGCGTGATGAGTAACGGAACTCAACGCCGCGCTTTTGCCTCGATACCAGAGCGAACAAATGAAAATATAAATGAAAAAATAAGGTAATTTATTGCATAGGAATTTTCAATCTAAATTAGGTCTCTTACCAAATCTATCTCCAGGTTATAAAGATTGGAAAACACAAATACAGCAGGTGCAGTTGGTATGGTTCCATATAAAAATGCATATGTAGACAAAGACTGAGTTTCTGATAGATTACCTCCAGAATTCAATGAGCTTACACATTCTCTCATCACAACTGGTAAAATAATTCTAAAAAAATAAAAAGTTGAAGATGTGAAATTCATAAAATATTTTTTTATTCAATAACACTTAAATATATGAAACGTTTTCAGTGGAAGGTGAAAATGTTTCACATATTTAAGTGAAACGGAAGTGTTTTAATAGAAAAGAACTCCCTGGTTTCCTCTGTCTACCTGATATATGTGGGATACAGTGTGAAGATATTGAAAAAAAAGAAAAAAAGCAACAAACATGACAAACGATAAAAGCATTTTAGACATGGACTTAAAAAAAACATTTATAGAATAGAATTACATTTATAGATTATTTGTAATGGGAACAAAAAAAATTTTATACTTACAATTTCACCATAATTAATACACATGGAAGTAATAGTGCAGGACCTTTAAGCCTTGTGAATTGGCCAACCATATGGAGGCCTAACAAAAATAATGCTGCAGCAGAGAAAGATTGACCAAACATCTGAAACATATTTTCTATTGTGATTTACTAATACTTATATATTGTAGAAAAATATAATTATAAATCACTGGGAATAGTCTTTGGCCACTACTTAATTCTGGGCAACATAAGAACAACCTTAATTATATAGTTAATTTACGGTGACTGATAATACTCCAATTTTCACTAAACAATAAGTAAATTAACAAAAACACAATACGCATAAATGAACAAAAAATGTTATGGAAAACTGCTTATTATAAAAAACTGGGTACCACCGAATTCTAAGGTATGGCATTACGTATTAAGTGACGTAACTCAACCGCGCTTTGCCTTGTTACCTGAGTGAGCAACTGAAAAATAGTAAATAATTCATTCCCCCGAGTAGGAATAAAATCCACACCTGTCGCGTTTACCTACGCGTCGCGACGCTTCCCTCAAATTATGCCTGTATTTTTTTTAGTAATACAAGCCTGTAATACAAATAAAAAACCGGACAAGGGCGAGTCGCGCTCGCCCACCGAGGGTTACGTACAAAAATTGGAGGTCTCGAGCTTTTTCTGAAATTCAAGTTTACCTTAGCCAGAGCCCTTCAATCGGATACCTCACTTGAACTAGGGGCCTTAATATCAAATTTTGCCCACCTTTTAAGGCTATTGTTTTTTTAAGCGGAAACGGGAAACGGAGTGTCTTTACACTAGGTTTCCTTTGCCTATCCTGCTGTGTGCGGGATACAGCTTGAAGCTGATTTATTTATTTTTATTATATATAAGTGTTCAGATTTTTTTTCTGAACTAAAACTACCTGTAGATGTTAGCTGCCAAATTTCATAGTTCTAGGTCAACCGGACGAATCCTATTAATATTGAATTTTTGCTTATATTTTTGCTATATAAACAGCCATATCTTTTTTCAAACTAAATGTAGAAATATGTTTTCAGGAAATTAAGGGGCCGTAGATCTGAGTATATAGTTTGAATTTCAGCTCGATATCGCCAAGCGTTTTTGAGGTAAAGGATCTTGAGAGCTCTTTTCCTTAAAAGGCACAGAACCTAAATACAAACCGCAGAGTTTATTAGGCCAGTTTTTTTTAATAGTATAAAAATATGTGAAAAAATTATATAATGTAATCTCAAATTTGGGCAGAACTCAAATAAGTGTTTCTGTTTTCCCAGTTACATTGAAAAAAATAAAACTTAATCACTTACTTCCAATAGGCCTTCAATATAAATGGAGAGTTCATGTTTAAATATGATATTACCCAATATTCCCAACACTGTCATGACTAATACTGGATTAAAGACAATGCCTTTAAATAATTGTAAAATCATCTTCAACCTTTGTAGATAAGGCGAGCTGACAACTGTTTGTGGATTTTCTCTTTGTTTATTGATTTCCATTAATACAAATGCAACTGGGTTAAGTATGGCAAGAGAAATAGGGGCCATTAGATAGAGGTAAACTGCATATTCTGGATGATTTTTTTCATATATAGCATTTACTAAAAAACAAAAAACAATATAAAAAGGTTATACAAAACAGCTGATTTAAACTTAATTTATATTTTTACTTACTTATAGGAAATCCTAATGCAAAATCATTACTTTGTGTGCAAAATATGGCAAATATGCCTGCCTGACCAAGATGCACTGGCCTGGAAACTAATAGTGATACTATAATAACAGCAAAAAATACAATGCCTTTTGCTAATAATATTGCACACAAAAATGTCCAGTTGACTATGGTGAAGTCTAAGCGAGCCAATGATAAAAATATAAGGGATGGTAAGGCAAATGTACCAACAAATATTGATATACCCTTTGACTCAGACTTGGAAACAATATTGAGACGTCCAGCTACATATCTAAAATAAATGTGACATGGTATTATAATTCACTTTTTAAATATCAATATAAAAAATTAAATACCAATATAACAAATTAATAGTATTTTACTTACCCACATATAATTATAGTAAAGCATTGAAACAGTGCTGGATATAAATTATCAGATAAAGTATCCTTAACAACAATATTTGTATCCATTTTCATACAATTTATACTGGAAAAAATAATTATTTAGTTATTTGTATACATTATTTAAATACATTATTTATAAAATTTTAACATTGAAAATGATTTAAATTCCTTTATGAGTTCATATTATTTTATTAATTAAAATGGAATATTATTAATAATTTATAATAATGGAATATTATTATATGTGATATTTTAAAATTAATTCAACAACCGGAATCGGTGTAGAATTTTGATTGTACTCACTTTAATTATAACAATATAATGTGACTTTCACTGTGTCACTGTGTATTATTTTTAGAATCAGCACATAATACACATAGTGTTCAACGTTAAAGATAATTCTGTAAAAATCAATAAAAACAGCAAATACTATGACTACAACACAACACAGACCGCATAAACTCCAGAAGTCCAAATTACTGACAACTGACAAGTGACAACCAGTTACCTTGGTTGACAAAGACACTAACAAGTGACAAGCACGGCATGCACAGACTACATTTACATACACAAAGATAGTACAACATACGGTACGGTACGGTAATTATGATCACGACGTTGTCAAGACTTTGCTTAAATATTTTTTCGTTAGTCAATAAGTCACTAAAACACATCAAAACTTAAATATAACAGTTACTTTATTTAATGCGACTACTCGTGGAAATAATAATAATTTTTGTTTCATTAAAATTGAGTCAGGATGCCTAAGGCTACAGCATCGTAAATTTTCTCCGCGTTGATTGTTTATTTTTTTTTTATTTAATCTGTAAAGTGGTTTACACTTAATATTTTAAATTTTTGTTGTTGTGTTCGCAATTTCTTTAAACCTTATTCTTATTAAATTAACATAGTGACGAAAGAGAATTTTGTAAAAGATATTCGGGATAACCTACATATTTGTGTGAGAACAATGATTTTGTAGCCATTGAAATGCGAGAAATAAAACTAACTGACTGACTAGTAACTGTCTAGGAAGTAAACGTCTAACAATTCTTTTATGTCAGTATTTTAATCAAGTTTTATTAAAAGGTGCCGTAAAAAACGGCAGGAGGTACAAACATTTTCCAAGATGATAATGTTCCAAAAATATTAAACGTTAACAAAGACGGCTTAATTTTATTTTGTGTTTAACAAGAAGTGGCAACAAACAT
Organism: Heliconius eleuchia; assembly: GCA_018230625.1. Taxonomy (NCBI): domain Eukaryota; kingdom Metazoa; phylum Arthropoda; class Insecta; order Lepidoptera; family Nymphalidae; genus Heliconius; species Heliconius eleuchia. Next base: position 6,061 of record DWAP01000678.1, read on the forward strand.
TTTCTTAATAATTTTTTAATATTGACTTTTTAATAGATCTGTACAAAATATTTATATTTAATGCTTTATAGCAAAAAAACTGAATGATATTTTTTAGTTGTCTTCTACAATCTCAAAATAATAAAAGATAAATTTATTACAGACCAGCAAGAGAAAGTTATGGTGGCGAAATATATTTTGTAAATCTTCACGCTGTATTCCGCACTTAGAAGAATAGACTATATAGGCGTAGTATCGTAAAGCTAGCCACACACAAGCAATATTATTGTCAGTATTGTATTGACAATAATATTATTTCTGTGCAGCTAGCCTTACGATACCCTGCTCCTCTCTTGGCCCGCGTGTAGCAGGATAGGCAGAGGGAGCCTAGTGTTAGTATACTGCGTTCCCCACTTTTCGCCGAATTCTGGAGGCATTACGTGTTGAGTGAACCAATAAAAAAAATTAAATATTTATATTTTTCGAGTGGGGATCGAACCCATATTTTGCAGTGGTTACAACCACACGCTTGTGCCCCTGCGCTATGACTGGCTCCCGTGGATTAAATATATCTTAACGATTATTTATTAATTATAAAAACAATTTAATTTATATCGGAACCGCGAGAGCTAAACGAGCCAAAGTATGAAGGTGTTCGCAAGCGCCTACTGGCAAGACGCAGTATGACGTCACTTGTTTAGCCTGATTTTGCCGCGGATGTCATACATTAATGTTAATATCTCAATCATATTTTAAGATGGGATTTTTAAAAATAAAAACAGGAATCTGTTTTTTTTACAGTTACTGGTATTTGAAAGAAATGAACAAAGGATGAAATGCAAGATCAATGTAAATGTAAGATATTAGTACAAGTTAATGAAGTGGTATAAAGTAGAGATAGATCATACGAGATGGATGTGGAAAGTAATAGGGTTAACGGTGCTTAAAGAGACAGCGACAACGGTGCCAGAGTAGATGCATTGATGAGAAATTCGAAACGTCAGTACAGCTGCATGTTTAGCCGTACACAATGCAGTGTTGGTACCGACGCTGTTATACGGCAACGATATGTGGGTATTACAGAAGAAGAAGAATAAGAATAATAAGATGGAAGAATAGTATTCTGTTTGTCCGACAAAATATATAGTGTCATAGTAAAAATAGTGATAGACATACGATAGGAATGAGAAAAAAATATTGTTGTTAATTCAAGTTTTCGCTCCGAAAGTTAATAAATCTTTTATGTGGCTGAGTATACGTGTAAATAATAAAATTCCGCAGTGTATTTTAAGTTTGCTACTACCACTATTTAAAGTATCTGTTAAAAAGTACTAACAAGTAAAGCTTACTGTTCAACTGTTCAAGAATATTTAAAGTATAAATATGTATGGAATTAATGTCTATTGAATATTATACAGGATAGCTGCCAGTTAATGTAATAATTAAATTATACCATTGATTTTGAAAAGAGCAACTGTTGAGTTTCTTGCCGGCTCTTCTCAGCAGAACTGTCTTCCGAACCCGTGGTAGCATTTTTGTTTACATGTTCATTGGACGATTCAAAAGTGCTTATATATGAATAAAATATGAATAGTCTATATGAATAAAGAATATTTTGAATTTGAAGAATGGAAGAAAGAGGAATGTAGGATATGCGTAATCAGCTTAGCAGATCGAAACCGCAATGAAGAGATGTACAGAGTGGCAGGTACCAACGAGGATGTCACGATGAGAATGAAGAAGAAAGTACAGCTGAGTACTTTGTTCTTCATTCTCATCTTTTCTTCGCACTCACGTTTGGGCGCGTCGTAGAAATTAGTGATGAAAGAATGACAAAAAAAATGGAGTTTAAAAATATAATTAAATTTTATATTTTATAGTCGACGTAAAACGTGTCTATGTTGAGTAAAAATTGTATATTTTTTAATATTTGCTAATGGCTACACTGTATATGTAAATTCGATTCCGTTTCCGTCGGCCATAACACTTTCATTATCGAGTTGTTCGTTCGCCGGGTCTGAGAGGTCGATACTAGTGAATGAAGACTTAGTAAAATTTTCAAATTCTCTCATAAGAGAGGTGAGTTAACAATATTTTTACTGAAGATCCGTAAACGTCTTTGTTTTAAACTAGTAGATGGTTACATATGTATAATTACGCGTTCCAGATACTTATTCAAGCGTTTACTACCACGTAGGTACTACCTACAAAGAAACGAACATAAAACAGCACTATGCAGTTCAACGCCTTCCAAAATCATCATCCAATGTAAGTATGTCTTTTTCTACGTATTAATTCCATTTTGTAATAACATAATAAGAACCGCACGAGCAATAAATCTATAACTTGGCGGCCATTTTGTGTAATGCATTTTGCACAGCTGATAATGGACGCTATTCCGCCATAGTTCCTTGCAGAAGAAAAATCGATAATGTCCTTTAGCTTTGTGTTTAAAATATAGTTAAAATCCAAAATTGATGCGATTTCTAATGTTATTTACAAAATAATTTGACCTACTTTCGTGACCAATAATGCTATCAGAGGCCTAAAAATAAGAAATAAGACCAAACAGTCCTAGTTCTAGGAGTAAAATATTTCTGTAGCTCCAATTATATCTATTTAAATATTTCTAAGTATATACATGCCTTAATTGTCGAGGGTAATTGAATATAATTGATTTTAAGATTTTTTTTTTATTTGATTAATTGATTCTTATCCTAGTTTACATACATATCTATGCTTTAATAAGAATAAAAAAGTAACACTATATATATTGTGAAGTATTGATTTTTGGATAGTGTGAATAGTGTTTGGGTGGTACATGACACAAATTCTATGGTTCTTAAAAAAAAGAAATAAAAATTTCGTTTTATGTATTGAGAAATAAAATTCGTTTCAAAATAAAAAAAGACGCATTGTATTTAAAATATTCTTACAATATATATAACATTTGAACGAGAAATCATAATATATGTGAATTGTAAATATGTCAACATTTATTTATTACCACTAACAAACTAAAACAACAAACTAAAACACTGACTTCAATAATATTTCACTTGAATATTATATTATATTCAAGCAAGTCAGGCAATGTCATTAGGCAATAGAAACTTACAAGTTTATGGAGGTGCAAGTAGCTTAAATTAGAAATATGTTAAACCAAACCAGATAAATATTTATATAAAATTATAAACCTACTCTAGCATATTTTGTCCAAAAGTTTTATTAGTCTTACAAACTAGAAATATTATATTTATTTTGCTAAAAATCCTTCCATAATTTTATCACATCCATTGGTGTTGCTGTTGGAGGTATTTATATGAAGGTCACTTTAATTGAGATATTATGCCAATTTTTTTGGATTAGCTGTAATGAATTGGTAAGTATTACTAAAAAATATTATTGTAGCATTTTAATAATTATTGTTAAATTATTAATTGTTGCTGCTATTAATATTACATATCACATAAAATTCAAATAACAACAACATATCTCATTTTTATTTTTGTTGACAGCTATAGACCTCGACTAGACCGGAATGAACAATTCGGTAAAATGCCTTTCATTAATGGTCTGCATGATTTTGGTGGGCCAAAAAACTTTCAGCCAAGAAATGGGATGGGTAACAAGAACTTTAGGCCTCGAAATGATTTTAATGGAATAAGAAATGATTTTAACAATATGAAAAATGAAAATGGAAATCCTAGTGATTTTGGCGGACCAAAAGAATACAGACCCAGAAATAATTATAATAATCAAACTCAAAAAAAGAATGATTATGATGGTGAAAAAAATTCAGGAGGCAATATGCAGTTTTATAATGCAAAAGGTGATTTTGGTGGACCTAAACAACAAAACTTCCAAAAGGGTTTTGCACCCAAGAATTTTAACAATCAAAATGGAGGCAGCAATGGGCAACAATCATTTGTTCCTAAAAAAATATTTAACAACAGTTCATCCCAGCCATCTTCTGATTTCAATGATCGCAAATTACAAAGCCGAAAAGCAAAGTATCCTGGTGATGGATTGATAAAACCAGTATGGGACATGGCTAATCTGGGAACTATTCAAAAGAACTTTTACAAACCACATGCCAATGTTGAAGCACGTTCTGAGGATGAAGTAGAAATGTTCCGTGCAACTAAAGAGATAACAGTCAGTGGTAATGATGTTCCTCGGCCAAATCAAGTTTTTGATGAAGGCAATTTTCCTGATCATATCATGAACACTATAAAAGAACAAGGTTGGGAAGAACCTACTGGCATTCAAGCTCAAGGTTGGCCTATTGCTTTATCTGGCCGAGATATGGTTGGTATTGCATCCACAGGCTCTGGCAAAACATTGGCCTATATGTTACCTGCAGCAGTTCACATTGTTCACCAGCAGAGAATTCAACGTGGTGATGGTCCCATTGCTCTAATTTTAGCTCCAACAAGAGAATTAGCTCAACAAATTCAATCTGTAGCTCAAGCATATAGTGCTCATGGTTGCATCAGAAATACTTGTCTCTTTGGTGGATCCCCTAAAGGCCCACAAGCTAGGGACTTAGAAAGAGGTGTAGAGATTGTTATTGCTACCCCTGGACGACTGATTGATTTCTTAGAACGTGGTACCACAAATTTACGACGATGCACTTATTTAGTGTTGGATGAAGCCGATAGGATGTTAGATATGGGATTTGAACCACAAATAAGGAAAATAATTGAGCAAATCCGCCCCGATCGTCAAGTCCTTATGTGGTCTGCTACTTGGCCCAAAGAAATTCAAGCACTTGCAGAAGATTTCTTAACTGATTATGTTAAAGTAAACATTGGCTCTCTAAATCTTTCGGCTAACAATAATATAAAGCAAATCATTGAAGTCTGTGAAGAACATGAGAAGGAAGTTAAACTAACCAATCTATTGAAGGAAATTGCTTCAGAGAAAGACAACAAAGTTATTGTGTTTGTTGAAACCAAGAAAAAGGTAAAAAGTCTTTACCTTTTTTTTTTCGCAAATATTATATTTTTTAAAAATTATGGAATTATATAACCAAATAAACTTTTAGGTGGATGACATAGCTCGTGCAGTGCGACGCAATGGACACAAAGCATTAGCCATCCATGGTGACAAGTCTCAACAGGAGCGTGATGCTGTTCTCACGGAGTTTCGTAATGGAGCAACTACCATACTGATTGCCACTGATGTTGCTGCTCGTGGCTTGGATGTTGAAGATGTTAAATTTGTTGTTAACTTTGACTATCCAAATACATCAGAAGACTATATTCATAGAATTGGTTAGTATATTAATTATTAGTAAAGGAAATGTTTTGTTATATTACAATATAATATTAACATAATATTGTTTATCAGGTCGCACTGGTCGTTGTCAACAATCTGGGACAGCCTATACCTACTTTACTAGTGGAGATGCAAGACAGGCTCGTTCACTCTTGGCTGTTTTGAGGGAGACTGGACAGAACCCTCCAGCAAAACTGAATGATATGGCACGAAGCAACAACAACAACAACTCTAGCCGCAATAGATGGCAACAACGAAAAGAAAATAATAGCGGTGCAAGTTCCCCACGCCAAAAGAGTAATCAGTGGAATAACAAAATGGCTAACATGACTAATGAAGAGAATCCTAACAATTATCAAAATAGAAACAATACACAGCAGCAAGCTCCTCGGTTCTCCAATCAGAACCAAAATGCAAACCAGGGCTATAGACAACAAAATACTTACCAAAAGACAGTACCTTTCCCCAGTCCCAATGTATTTGAGTCTATGGGAAGTTACCAAGGGGGATACAATAATGGATATCAAAATGCTTACAGTAACCAAAATGGCTATGGTCAGAGGACCTACAACAGTGAGTGTTAGTTACAATTTTTTTTACCCCATACTTATTCATATATTCATGAATATTTGTATAAACTAATTTTGTCTAAACATATTTTTAGATACTCGCCAAAATGGCGGTCAGCAATATCACCGTAACACCAACTCTGTGGGCAACAAATCTGCGGGATCCGGTTCGTCTTATGGTTCGCCTCCTCCTCATTTCGCTACTCCACCTCATTATCCACAGATGCATCCTCACCATCAAGAGATGCTTGGTTAGTCTGATTTTTTCTAATAAATATTTTTAAATATTTTTTTTTTTGTTGTAATCAAATAAGTTTATTTATATTAAATTTTGATATTAAATTAGGAGGCAAGTTCTACGGCGGTGGCGTCGGCGGAGGCGGTCCGTGCGGCTATCAAGCGGCAGTAGGCGGTGGAGTGCCCTATCCGCATCTGCCACCTGGCCCGTTGTTGTACGCGCCAGTCCAGCAGTAAATTTATAACATTTTATTCCACATTATTGTGCAACTGTTCAGTCTTTTTGCACGCTCAATGTACTGACTATAATATATATTTAAAAGCACAGAATATGTCAGTATAATATTTAGATTAATATAATATTTTGGTTTTACCATATTGCTTAGCAGTGTTTATTTTGACAGACTGAACTTGTTTCTAAATAATGTGGAGATCTATTCTTACATGGCCCTCATAATATATGTTGATTAGGTTCTTGGGCTTTCCATTTTGTTTTGATGCCCCTATTCCATATTACATTAGTTTACATATTAACCCATAAATGGAATAATATTGTACTTAGTTTTCCAATTATTGATTATATTTGTTTTGACCGGATGGGGTAATGTTTTTTATAACTTAAATAATATTAGAATATTTTTTTAGATCTGATCGAAAGTTTCAAATTCTTCAATGGTAGAATATTATGTGCAGATATTCTTTTGATTTCACTAAAAACAGAACTATTTTATGGGGGAAAAATGATGACTATCCCTTTTCACGAGTCTAAATTATTAATGATTATCTTTCAGATCAATATGTATGTTTAAAATAAGTGTGTTAGGTTTAAATCTGGTTTGTTAACTGTTGACCATATTGGTATTTACAATGTACTAACACTAATCTCACGACATTGGCTTTCGAATACCTTGTCTCAAGCATTTATATGAAGCATTTACAATCTGTGGTAATGTTTTCAATAATGTTATTTATAAAGAGGTTTTTATTTGAGAGATATGTTATCACTTATAGTTTTATATAAATCGTTATAAGAATACATAGTATTTTACTTGAAGTAATAGACAAATTAAGAGCAGCATATAAAATATATATATGGTCCTAAAAGTCCTTCAGTCTATAATTTAAAAAAAAGTTTCATTATAATCAATCACGTATTTACAATGTGGCATTGGTTTTGATGTATTTGTTTATAAACGAAATACTGTAGAATATGTTTTATGGAAAATGATAAAATAGAGAAGTGTCAGTCAAATTTTTGTAAGAAACTGTAAATACGGTCAACAGCGAATGATCCAATGTAGGTGGGATGTTTAAATAACTTGTCGTTTCCACCTTTAGATTTTAATCACTATATTTGTTAGAGTAGTCGGTGTGGGCAACCCAATGTGTAATCCTGGGTGCCTTTCGTTTTAAAATGTCTGTATGATGTACGAAATGCACGAAACATATAGAAGATGAGTTAAATTTTAAGGGGGTGGAATTCAAAGGGCAGATATAAAATGTAATATTTTATATAAATTATTTTTATTGTTAATGATGATCTTATCCAGTGAAAATGTGCGGGACATCTTAGTATAAGAAAATTGAAAATGCTTTTGATATACTTTAAAACAATCTGTATTGCCAGATAAAATTGTGAATATTTTTCTTATGTAATGTCAGTGACATTTCGAGTCATGATTTCGAGGTTATATATTTTTATTAATGGTTATTAGATCTTGAGTATTACGCTTAGGGTTAGTCTTTAACAGTCGGACTAAATAGCTTAGATTTTGAATGCGGTTTACGGTTAAATTGATTCTACTACTATTGTCAGAAACTATATTAAAAAAAATGTAAATAAATACATGCATTTAACATAGAAACACAAAAAGTATTTTGGTCATTGCAAAAGCGCCAAGGAATGGTAACTTCTTTCTTTTCTTAGCATCAATAAGTGTATTCTTTGTGATCGTTTTCGATTATTTTTATAATGTAAATTTCACATAATTCTAGTTAACTACTGGAGTTTCTTTGTACGTAAAGGGGTTCTAAGGGCTAAAGGCAGGAACGTCAATTGGTACAAAATATAAATATAAAAACAAACATGTATGTATTTGTGTTGTTTTAGAAGCCCATTACTGTCCAAAGAGTAAAAATCTGTGATATTTCATTACTATAACCTGTCGTTGCGTTGGTCAATTGTTAATACATAAGGACACTTCCTTTGTTCGGAGAGTGTAAAACTAGACAAAAATATATTTTTTGACTATTTGAGCGAATTTCATGAATGTTTGTGACAACAAAGCTTGCAAGTCGTTCACAAAGTATATGATAGGTGTAAGAATATTTTATTGTTATTCAATTTAGTTTTCAGTTAACCGTGAGGTGACGAAATGTACCAGTTCGAGGGACGTAAACGTTATTATCTAGAATTCCCGTTATTAAGTGCATCTCAAAGATACGAAACGATAACTCGCGCGGGTCCGATTCTCTGATAGATTAAGGGGAAGGGGTGAACAACGTAATGTGCATATGTGTGTATACATATGAGAAGACTCGGGTAGCTCCTGTTTCATGTACAAAGTACTGCACCCACCTCTACTAAACAACTGTGATAATAACACTAAGTAGCGTAGCAGGCGATTTATATACTAGTTACGTCCAAGAGAAGGAATGACATCATATCTGACATACTGTATTGTGATAATAAATATTATATCGAGACGTGTACTGTTCAGCGCGTGTTGATAAAACTTTTTCTCTAAATAAGACTGATTATAATTATTTCTAATTGAGTATTTTATACAAGTTTCACTTTGACTGAATGAATTAAGATGTCTGTATTTATATCGGTAGTATTCTTGTGCTGTGTGTTTTCACCAAAATTTATTATTCACTATGTTGGATATGAGTCAAAGCGCCTTTCTTATGCGGTCACCTGATTGAAGATGATATTCAACTCTTCGCAAGTTGATTTCTACTTTCTTTATTGTGATGGTAAAATGTTGACGAATTGTGGCAGCGACAGTATGAGAACTAACGTTATAAAATGTATGTTATTATTTGTTGTTAATTTGCTAAATTTTATTTATTCAACCAGATTATCTCATAGACGATCGTAGTTTCATGCTTTACTATATACTATTTAAGGATTTATTTTCTAAAATTGTAGGTTTGTGAAAAATATACATAGATTTTTAAGTATGTGGCAATGCAGATCTTCATAAATATTGATTCTATAACAAAGTACATAGTTCATATTTATTCAACTTGTAAGGTATTATAAATGGAGACGAGAGCTCCGTTTAAAACTGTCCCAAAGGGAAGTCTTCTGAATGTTTCTAAGAAGTGCATTTCTTCTATGTAATACAGTATTAAATTCCGATTAATAAATTGATGTATAAATAATATTCGTTTTCTTTACCAATTATTCCTTTGTCATTGCAATTTATAAAATCATCTTTTAAGTTATTTTATTAAAATGAAATTTCTTTATAAACCTTGATTTAATAAAGGCTAATAGAATCAAAGATTATAAATGTGTTTAGACACATAGATAGATAATATAATTTCTCGTTTCCGATGAATAACTGATAATATCGATTTCACTGTTCGCAACGCCTAATGCGCATGTCATGAGAGAGCGAAATTATGTATACGGTCTAGACGGCTGGCCAATGTAATTATTGCTGTCAAGCATGTGAGATTTTGGGACTTGAAATTGACTCCTTTAATTGAGATTCTTCAAACAGATTAACATCAGATCAGAGTATCTTAGGATTTTATATTACACATAATAGAAAATTGTGAAATGCGTTGTTCTTAAATCTATTAAATTTCAACTTATTACAAAAATTCTACATATTGTTATTTTGTTAAACCGTAACTACCTATACAATTTTTTATATTGAATAAAATATACATGATTTAGAGCTGAAAAAATATATATCGGTTTGTATTAACTAAAAAGGTAACAAACGAAAGTAACTAAGAAATATGATTACTCTGACCTCAATTATGAGCGTCTGCATCAATCTTGAAAACAATATTATGAGGCTTAACCCTCTCTTATTTAGATTTAAATTATACTAAAGGACAGCAGTTTGCAGGCAAACCAAAAAAATGTATATTATATCACTGTCTGTACCTGTACCAATAAATAAATCAGCTTTATAATGTATCCCGCACACAGCAGGCAGAGGCAAGCAGAGCGAACCTAGTGTTAAGACACTCCGAAATTTTCGAGATACTGCATGTTGAGTGGTGGAACTCGACGCCGGGCTTTTGTCTTGGTGCCAGAGCGAAAAAATGAAAATATTAATAAATAATAAAATACTTCCTCTAGTGGAGATCGAACTTACAACCGTCACCTTACATCCTTGTGCCCCTGCGCCACGACAGCCTCAATAATAAAAAAAATGTGTTTGTGCACGCTAATCCTAAAACTACTTTACTGATACAAATGCAATTTTCACTGTTGGTACGGTTTCCTAAATATATTTCAATTTGTGCATAAATAAAAGAACTAAGTATATTAATTTAAAATATATTTTTTAAACATTCATAAATTGTAATTATTGATCATTAATCAATCAATGAAAACGGCACCTGAAGTTTCCTCTCAAAGTCGACTGGCAGTAGTTTAAGCGGGCGAAGCCGCGAGCGTATCGCTAGTACAAAATAAAAAGCTAAAATAGCGCTCACAGCTTGCAGGTATTGTAAGATATTACTTTATGGATGCTATTAATAAAATATGTTACAATTATATTTACTGGGGCAGTTTATAAAGCAATTTAGGAAATTACTGATAAAGATCGTATACTTAATTGGAGTAATAATTATTACATTATAATATATTTCAAGTTTCAACGACACTTCAATAAGTATATCGTTCAAGTGCAAGTGCAAGTACATCGTTTTTAATTTCTATATTCTTTATTATATCTATATTTAAATCCCAAATTTCTAGCATATTCTTCTTATTTATTATGTTCTTTTTATAATTATTAATTTTGACCAAAATTACTGGTAGTAATATATACTTGGTTATAGCTTGGTCGTTTGACGCTAGATGGCTTTGTACGATCGTACAAATAGAAAAGATTAATCCATATGCCTAAATTATATCTGAAATGGAATATAAAAAATCACAAAGAGAAATATACCACAAAAACTAGAAATACAATAATAGGACAAACTTATAATCCCATTGTTTAGATGAATACTTTCCAAATAAAAGGACATCTATAGTAAAATGTTTTCGTTTCTACAATATTTACTGCCGGCTAAGAGCATCAAGTTTGAGTAAAATATATTTAGAGGGCGTTACTACCCCGCTTTGTCAAACATAAAACTTGACATTTCATGTCCACCACAGTCTGGTCAATGTTTTTTTGCTAAAATTATAAATAAGCGATCGTTTGTTTGTCTTTTTGTAATTTGTGACTTAATATTTTGAACAGAGTGATTGTTTTATTTTGTTGTGTAGTAAAACGGTAGTTTCAGTAACATATGCAATGTTTTTGTAACAAGTAATATATCGCTTTATTTCGCTGTGTCGAAGCTGTAATGGTATGTTTCGTATATAAGTTACTCAATTTAATATTTTCTAATATGATTTTGTATGCCTAACTGTATTTTAAAGATTCTTTATAACATGAAGCATTTAGCTACATAACCCTACTTTCACATTACAATATTGGTCTAGACGGCCTTGAATCTAATCTTGTCAAGTCAATGTCGTTTATTTATCAAAATAGATATTATATATAGCAATCACTTAACATTCTTATTTATTTTAAACAAAAATTATGTTATTTTACAGTATTTTCTTATTTTACAAAACTAATAGACTTTCTTCCTATGATATATGTTAACTATTTATAAATAACATCGAATTTTACGTAGGTACTACAAAATTAAAATACAAATAAAACTTGATCATATTGTGTATCTTCAGTAACAGTTTTTCCCTACACCAACCGTTAATAGATACTACTAATATACAATAATATTTTTAATATTTATACCATGTTGACAACAAATGTTAAACGATGACGTGCTTTCTATTATCCAGGATCCGAAAGAACTCAGGCAGATGGCCATCAAGGGCGAACAACTAGGTTAAGGCGTCATACAACACGTAACCAGTTCGTGATAGTAAACGAGGTAAGAAACACTACTCATAGTAACTCGGTCATTCTAAACTGCAATGTAAACATTGGTTCTTGTTTACGCAGGTGACTTTCTTTTAATTGCGCATTCCATTCGACAACCTAGGGTTTGATTTGATTCCGTTTTTGTTATAGAAACTAACTCTGATGTGATAGTATGTCGTCAAACCAGGAAAATCATTCTTATTACATACTGTTTGTGTCCTGCAAATATTGCTCGGAAAAATGTGTATGTTTTAGTTACAAATTTACTCCGTACCGGTCGAAACGAAGCGTAATATTCGCTATAGTATGATTTAGACAGGCGAAAGTGAACAACCGAATAATTGATCGTTACTGATAGTTATTCCTTAAAAAATTGAGCATATGTATACGTATATAAGATTTTTAAAATATATATTTTAAAACATTACTAGATATCGAAATATGTACTATATAAATACGGGTTGCAACGTCGTATACCTGTATCCGATTTAAAAATGGTTTCAGCCTTCACAAGTACGAATGCTGTGTTTACAAACAAACGACGTGAACACTCTACCGTGAATGCCACATAGCCATAATTGCATTCCCTGCCTCTTTTATAAAGCTTCTTTATTATTAACGCACCGTTGCTATAGTTAATATGTTGGAATTCCTTTTTTATAGTATATAATCATATATATTATATTGTCATATGAATTATGAATTGTATTAAAATATCTCATCCAAACTAACCGCTATTAATTGGTGTATGCTGCAACTTTCGCATTAAACTATTGATGAGTCGAAAAAACGTTATCAACACCCAGATTTTCTGGAGAGTTTTGTGATTATGATATTTCTATTAGTTTTAGGTACGACCGTTTTTTCGTCTTTTAAATATTTATTAAAATTAATCGACGTTGAATGGCCTAAAATGGTATAATTATTACTTATTTTCATGTATCCGTTTTTATTATTTTATTACTCGCTATTTTATTCTTTGTCCTATGTTATAAAATAAGGAATAAACTAAATCAATCAGTAAATAATAGAGGCCAGTCGTGGCGCAGCGGCACGAGCTGTGACTGTAAAATCGACTGGTTGTGGGTTCGATCTCCACTTGAGGATATGAAATATTTACTTAAATTTATATTCCATTTTTTCGCTCTGGTGTCGAGGCAAAGCGCGGCGTTGAGTTCTGCCACTC
>DWAP01000679.1:0-19439 GCA_018230625.1 Heliconius eleuchia
CTCTGCCTACCCTGCTGTGTGCGGGATACAGCATGAAGCTGATTTAATTTTATTTTTATCTAACGTACATTGCTAAGTAAATAATATTAGGTACAGTGGAGTCTGTACACCGGCCGCGCATGTTTTTGGGGAAACGTCGACCAGTGCCTAAATTAATTTATATCTTCTGTTAAGCGGTGCGGTGTCGTAGGAACTTCCTTCCACACCCCCCGCAACATTGTAACGGCCTATCTGCGGTAGTGTTTCCAGGTTCATAAGACTTGGATACCTTCAAAAAACGCGCCTATCTCCGTCTACCTTAAAGACCGGCACCGCACCTGTAGCTCCTCTGGTGTTACATGTGGTCGTGGGTGGCAGTGACTACTTACCAAATAAAAATGTGGTAGTAATCAAAGGAAGATCACCTTATGCAATTTCAGTTAGTAGAGTATATAAGGAATAATTCGTACCAAAACAACAGACACAACGCCAAAGCACTTATCTACTTAAAATATATATTTCTTCATTCTAATTCTAAAATCTAACTACGGCTACGTACACACTAAACATCCTGAAATAATTCAATTCAATCAGAACAATATCTATCAATAGCTATCTGGTTATCTCACCCTCATACATTACCATACAAAGTCATACAAATCTCGTCCCTAATAGGTTCCGGGTGGCGCGTAACGAATCCTTGCTTCACGCTTAATAAAGCTACAATCTTTTCAAGTCGTAGCCGTAGCCTGCTTTACAGAATGGGGGTAGCAGATTCAAATTTGAATTTGATTAGTGAAGTGTGCTGACTATTAATCATTTGTAATGACGCTTTGTAATATCATTGATCTATTTTAAGTGACTAGTGATTGGCCAGCGGCTTCGCCCGCTTGAAGTACATGATTATTTATTTAATAATATATACTAAATTGTGTTTGTTGTCTAATATATTTATGTTTGCAGCGCTCTTATAGCGATACTTCTATCATAAGAAACAAAGAAAACTCTCAAATTTCGCAGTTTCGCTGTTTTCAAATCGGACCAGCAGCTCCTGAGATTAGCTGGCTCAATTAAACGAACTTTTCCAGCTTATAATATTAATATATGTAGATATAGACCAGTACATATACGAGTTATATAAATCTTAACTATTAACCGGCTTCAAAAAATAAAAAGATTATGAGTTTGCCTTGCTGGAACTAGATATACTATAAATACTTGAGTATTATTATCTATTTAGATATCCAGACAGGTGTGTAAATGTGTTTGTTTCGGAACTAAAAGTCATATCACATTTTTTTAACTAAATTTCATTCTAGGGTGAGTTTAAGTGAATAGTTTTTTAAATATGGATACGTTTTTTATAGCATAATAGCATTGTCATGTGCGTAGGAAGGCATCGGGGAAGGGAGACAGTTGGTCCGTGCCCACCCCAGAAATTGTACTTATAAAAAATTTCACCCGATAAGTAACAAAAACAACAACATTTAAACGAACATATCTGTTACTATTTTCATTTTCTTGCTGTAGTAAAAATATTTCAAAATGAGAAGGCAATATTGCGAGGTCACGCTCACTCATTCACTTTCAAGTTCAACACTAATACAATACTGTAATCTTGTAAATGCGTTCAGAAATACATTATTTATTATATTTCCCCGTACAGCTATTTGAGTGGAAAATATTGAGCTTTTCATTCATTATGTATGACTTTCAAATGTTTTTAACGTTATGGTGTGATTTATGAGACGACGATTGAAATTAAATGGTTTTAATATTTATATTGAATGTTGATTAAATGAGGTTAGTTGCGAAAGTGCGAAAGGGCGAAGTGGAACAGCGTCTGATTTTAAGTGCAACTTTAGTGGGTTCGTCACTCAACACCCAATATCTGTCTCCGTCCTCCTTATAACATTTACTCTAGTAAAGGCTTTAAGCTGCGAATATAAAAAAATAGTTTTATTTATTACTGATTTAAACTTCAGCTACACGATTTATTTCATATATAATAGAATAAACAGAGAACACTTAATGTCACAGACACTCCGTTCTCCGTTATCCATCAATAATTACGTGTTAAGAGGGAACTCAAAGTTAATTGAAAATTCATTAACCCGATCGGAATTGAAACCGTAACCACGCCACGATAGTTATTTGCATTTGATATAATACGTTATAATACATTTAGATATTCTACAAAACAGTCTATGTTTAATCTACACAAGTAAGTAAGAAAGTTGTAGTTGTAGAATTGTTGGCGTACCGACCAATATTCAAATGTGCCTCGGTCTGTATTACGGGTCACATCCGTCACGAGGAGCCGACGTCTACGAACGTGCTCGTGTATACAGGTTGTTGTCAAAGTTAATTTTTTTTGTTTTTTTTTCTTTTAGCTTCACTCTGTATCTCGCATATAATAGTAATCAGAGGAAATCACCTACCTTTCACCCAATTTTCGAGAGGTTGCTTGTTAAGTTATAGACGACAACGAGCTCACAACATTCATCATGTGCTATATTATGACAATAATTAAAACGATATGTAACGCTAACGCTGTTAGTGTTAGTGCACAAAAGAAGTTATTTTAATGTTTATTTTTTAAGTTCATTAAAACCGTTCAAGAGAATTTAGTCTGTTTGTTTTTTTCTTTATTTTGCACACCGTTGCGTTGTCCATTTTTGGTGGGTTATAATTAACTTAGTGATATTGTCATGCTTCTTCTTTTGATTTACTTTCCGCACCTTCACTTTAGAGACATAGTCCCACAGTCCCACATATCGAGGCACACTTGAGCGAAGTACTTATTAAAATTATTAAAAGGTTTCCTCACGCTAAAAAAGGGTATGCAGAGTAAATCTAGCTAAGACACTCTTTTTCTCTAGTTTCTAGATTGTATGGTGGAACTTAATACCGTGCTTATTATAAATTTTCAATACGAATAACAAGTAGCAGAGTACAAAAACATGTCAACATCTTATTTTTTCATAAATATTTTCTTATTTATTTACAAAGTAATCTTTGCCTAACATACAAATTACAAAAGAACCTGAAGATCCATCGTCAACTGCAATATACAAAATGAACACACTGTATAACACAATACGTGGGGCGTAGTGTCCCCAATATGAATATTTTCTATTAAATTACTCACGGTTCGGCGAGCCAGCAAAAATATTGTTCTTCTCGCACTTATCGTACATCCTGTGGAGTTCATGACTACCGCGACAAGTGTTATATGCTACTTTGTATTTTGTTAAGTTTTTAGCAACATTTTCAAATAATTTTATAAAGATATTTAGTGGGTTTGTATCTTTTATGACTTTTAACCATTTCAAGGTTATTATCGTACAATGGCACAGCATTTGATTGTACACATGCATTTTATGGGTTCGATTCCCATTTAGAGGAATGAATTATTTGTATTTCGCCGCTTTGGTAAAATACAATTACGGCATTCAACATGCTATGCGAGTCATAGCAGAACATGCTATGACTCGAATATTGGTCGGAAAGGAAAAAAAAATTTATCAGTAGACTCGCGACTCTCTGATTCTCCGATAAATGCGTAATATCGGGTGAACCTAAACCTGACCAAGTCATAGGTACGTTCTAATCGAACTACGTCGAAATTTTTAAATTATGCTTATTACAACTTATTTTTGTTGCTAGAATCTCTGCAGTTACAATTTCAATATTAACAATTATCCGCTACACAAAGAGTAGATTAGAGAAAAATTGTAATATGTTTTCTAAAAAGTAAATCGACACATTAATCCATATAGTTTAGGTTAATTTTTTTATATATTTCATAAAAGTATATAAAACTTCTTTATATAAATCTTCACATAATTATATTATACATATATTCAATTTTCATTTTGTAATTATCGTCTTCAAATAACGTAATAAAAAAAGAGTGTTACAATTCTCAGCTCTATGTATCTATTTTAGGAGAATAAAACAATAGTAACATACAAAATACGATAAACACATCAAGTCTGACCTCCCATACAAATTTCCCATACGAATTAACCACGGACTTCGAACCAGTGACTACGTCAGTATAACATATCGAATTACCACCCACAGTGGGAACGAAATTTTTCACAAGTATTTCGTTATGCACCTTAGACACGCTTGCTACCCTCTAAAGCTAAATAAGTAGGCCATTTTCACCCTTGTATCAAAATGTCTGTTATTGTATAGATAATTAGGTTAGCCGTAGTTTCAGGCCTTCGCTGGCGATGATTATGAGTTTAGTTCCCACTCTGGGGCATAAGTTATTTTCATATCCTCGTTTTGGTAACAAGACAATACGCGGTGTTGTGTACCACCACTCAATGCGGAATATCTCGAAAATTGGATAAAAAGTGAGGTAAAAAATGTTTTTATACCAGGTTTCCTGTATTAACTCTGCTAAATTTGGCGTAATGGATTATCGAATCGATTCATGTAGTATACACTACATATAAAAATTTGCCTTCGTCGATATGTACTAACTTTGCTCTACTAATAAAAACATGAAAAGCTAATTGAAAGTTCAACAAAAAATGTTTTATTTGTACTCCAACGAATATTTTAACAACACTTAATTATGTAATTCCCTTCTATGTTTGCAAATTTCAAAATTAAATTATAAATTATTTTAATATATATAAAAAATATTTTTTATTTCTTTAAGTTTATATTTCCATTTTTTCGCTCTGGTGTCGATGCAAAGGGCGGCGTTGAATTGAGCCACTCAACTAGCAACGCTTCCAGAATTCAGCGTAAAGTAGGTAACGGATTTATTTTTATTACCTCATTCTTGCACGCGCACATCCTTCAGAAGTCGCTGAAAAGTAACTAAGAATTGTGTACGACGAAAAGTTCTAATTGCTTGAGGTAACTCTGACCTAGTTACATCGAACCGATAATGTGCCTTCCTCGATAAATGTGATATCGAACACAAACAAATATTATGGGTTCGATTTCCATTCGAGGAAATATTCCTTTTCATTTCCTCACTCTGGTAAGAAGGCAAAGCGCGTTATTGAGTAGCGCACTTAACACGCAATGTCTCCAGAATTCGGTGACAAGTGAGAAACGTAGCTCAATGGGAACGGAGAGTCATAACACAACCTTTCCTCTTCACGCTATATCCCGCACAGAGTGGCTGTGAGTAGCGTGAAGCAAAAAAAACATAAGTCGATTCAAAATCAAATTTATCCATACATGTAGCTATAAATTTATTAGAAGCTCATATTCTCTTAGCATTTAATGTGATCGCTCTATCAGACACCCTTATACATTAATTGGGCACGCTACGCCTCGTTACTGATAGCTATAGCGGGGTTGTTTTGTTCAGGGAGATAGATAACTTAATAGCAGTTTTTTTTATATATTTTCTGGATAAATAGATAGGACTTAGTTATTTTTTTCTCTGTCATAATAATCAGAAAACTAAACTAAAAATTCTTATGGTTACGTAAAACCCATTAAATGAATTTTGAAATATAGCACGTGATCAAAGTTTGTAAATAATCTCCTCCTAGTTTACCAAGTTGCCTGCTCACTCTGCTATGTGCGGGATTGAACGTGAAGCTAAAAATATATTAAATGGAATCCGTATTTAGAACCATCGTTTACAGATATGAATTACCTATGTGAAAATTATAACACGGCCCTGAAACAACTACATTTAAATTATAATGAAGACATTAGAATATATATGTTTTGAATTTTTATAGCAACAAACTATGTAGCATGACTAGATGAAACATTAAGAGTCTTGAAATAATAAGAGTTTGCCGTAAACTATTAAGTAATTAATCATTAACTACGTCTTCACGATTAGTTAATATTTTATGATTTTAATACAGGAAATGGAATCTGCAACATATTTTGCTATCTTTTATTTAAATTAGATTTTAAAAAAAATTTAAAAATAATTTTTGTAGAATGTATTAAGCGATTTTTGAACTCGACTGCGCGATGCATAGGAGGGTATTGTGTTTATCGGTCTAAGTATGTATGAGCGTTTGTACATTCCTATGTGGCGTGGCACAGTCAAAGAATTTACTAATTTTGATTATTTACATTTCAAGGTATTTGTTCAATAATAAGGTTTATTATATATAAAAAAGTAATATTTTTTTATATCATTATTAAAAAGAATGATGAAAAAATTACAATTAAAAGGCAACACATATATGTATATTCGTAATATGTTTAATGACGAATAAACTACAATTAATATTTACAAAATGAACACCTAACTAATATTGCACATGAAGAATATTATTAAACAACAATAACAATGTTTCTAATTAATAACTGGATTTTAACAGGACTTCAAATGTCTTAAATTACTAACTAATATTAAGTAATATTGATAAAAGTGGAACTTTGCCCAAAAATTGATTAATTATTTGTGAAGAAGAGGCCCATTGTGGGGATAGAATTTTTTCTTACTAAAACTTTGGCCACTTATATCATCCAAGTCACCTTCCTTATCTTGGTGTGCTGTCATGTGTCTTGTGAGATGATGTCGCTCTCTAAAACTTTCGTTACACACAGGACATTTCAGTTTTTCTTCTCTTTTTCTCCTATTAGGATCCCCGGTTGATTCGCTTTTGTGATGTGTTCTCATGTGATAGACTAAATCCGAAGTCATTCTAAAACTTATACTGCATTTCGCACAGACATTTTGGGCAGGTAAAGTAAAAGCCGCAATAGTTGAAGGAAGGAGAGTGCTTAAAATTGCTGCTGCAGGATTCGCTATGAGAGGATTTACTGGTTCTCGTGGTGGGCCTGGAAATTTCATAATTTCTGGATTTGGCTGTTGGAAATTTTGTACACCGAAAGGATAAGCCGGTCCAGCTTGTAAATATGATAGTTCAGGTCTAAATGGTAGAAAATTCATTTTATTGGCTGATATCTGGGGAGTCTTTCCTTCATTTTTATTTTGATATTCCATAGCTTTAAATGTATTACGTTGTATAGTAGATTCAGGATAGTTTGGTGCAGTTGTCGGGACATTTTGCGATTTGAAAAAATTATGACTGTTTAATAAATGTGCAGGTGTCAGTAAATTATTAAAACCTATCTTGTTATAAGAATTTGACGGTGGGCTTGAAGTTGATAATGGTGGGCTGACAGAATTCTGATACAGGATATTATCTGGACTAACTGATGGATTTGGAGAACGAACAGTGAAGTTTGAAACTTTTGTGAATGCGCTTTTTGGCGCCATCTCATGCTGTTTTTCTCCGAATCGATGATCGAATCTCGCTCTTGTTTGTATGCTTATAAGTGTAGGATCATCGAAGATTTTATTTTTATATTCATGTAAAAATTTTGGTCTGTTAGCACTTTCGTTTGAGTTGGGGCGGCTCCTTGATCGCTCAGAAGTATCGGAATCGCTACAGTACATCGACTTACTTGGATATTCATCTGTGCCGACGTCAATGTTTATATCAGATCCAAAACTCGGTGACATGTTGTTATTTGTACGGACTCTATCTTCGTCCTGATCTTTGGAATCAAGTGTATTATCATTAGAATATTCACTTTGTTTATATATATTCGCAACTCTTACTTTAGCTTGATGTTCCCATTCTTCTGTATTGAAGAGTTGTTTCGATACTCTTAATTGTCTCTCAGGTTGTACCGGCCGAACTTTTTCATCAGGCATCATTAGAAATGCCACATCAAACGATCGTTTCGAGGCTTTTCCTTGACCAATCACTGTCGGCTGCATGTCGGTCTTCGGATATTGTGAAGTTTTAGCACTTTCAATATTCGAACTGGTCTCCTTAGAATCCGGAGAATGCTCTTTATAATTTAGGTAATTATTTTGAATGTCCATTGTCATCGTTTACTCATTTAATAAGTTTCACTCGGAACAAAACTTTCGTTACTTATTTCGCAACGTTTCTCACAGAGACGCGTGCGTATTACCCGTTAGTGAATTTACGAATGCGAACGCGACATGAGGGTGAAAATATATAAGTGGGGTTGGAAACTACCCTTGGCTGAGGCTTTCTGTATCGGGGGCGTGGCGTGGCGACCAATGAGAGGCAAGAAGGAGGGATGATCTAAAACATCCGTCCAATCCGTGAAGTTCTATGATAGCGAGTGAGACAATCACCGGGTCAAGATAATAATAACTGCTGTGAATTGGAAGTAGCTGTGGTAGGGTCTCGACAAAGACAGTATGATGTTGAAAATCGGGAACCACTTTGCGTGTATGCTCGAAATTACTTTTACGTTGACAGGTTCTTGAAAGTTGGAAATTAACATTTCAGTTTAAAATATTTTTGTTTGTATGTAAGTATATTATAAATATTTCGTTGTTTAGTACATATTATGCTTATATTCAAATTAAAAAATTTGCTTATATTGAAATCAAAATTTATTTTTAATTTATTGGTTTTTACTTATAAATTTTTATTAAAAAATATTTCAATATTTTGAACCACATTTAATGTATACATTATGAATAAATAAAAAAAAAGTTAGATGTTTATCCTATTTAAATAAAAACTATTTGTCTTAATCAGTATACGTTTAATAATGTCTATAACAAAATCTTTAATGTATATAACAAAACAAATGTTTTTACCATTTCGCCCTATTCTTAAAAAAAAGTTCCACTATTATCGTCTGTTTATCTCGGCAAACAAGGCACTAGAAAAACTATAACGATTATGATTGTAATAAATATGTTTTATATGTGGAATAAAAAATGATATTCCGCTATAGTCGTAACCCCCGAGTGTATGGATGAGATTGCGAATAATGCTATTAACACAGACGCTTCTTTTCAAATTGATATCTAACATTTAGACGAATCAAACTAAACTAAACCTTTTGCCGAATAGTAACAAAGTTAAAAATAAAATAACTGAAACTAAAGTTGGTTTAGAAGATGTTGATATAGCAAAAGAAGCTTAAGTAGTCATGCAATAAGATATGTTTTCTATTAACTAAAATGTATTTTAAGAAGAATCAAATGAGTTCTGTTCGGTAGTGGGTAATGATAATAAGATGGGCGCAGACATTAAAGGAAAGTCATTTGTCAGATTTTAGCCATTTTTTGGCCATTCCCTAGCTCACTCTGAGAAGCTGTTCCATTTATTTCTTCGTGTAGCGTTAATGACGTTCCTTTGAAAGATTTAGATTGAGATAAGTAAGTTTTTGTAGATAGTCTGTAATATAATATTATTTTAGATGAAATTCATAAAAAAATTAGATTAGATGATGACTGAGATTAAAACTGAATTTCTCTTGGATGATGCAACAATCATAAAATTTTTAATCCTGATAATCTGCAATTTTATTTTAATATAGTTATCATATGAAATACTGAAGAATAAATTATTTTTATTTTCCCGCTTTAGTAAAACAAAGAGCAGCGTTGAGTTTTGCCACTTAACACGCTGTGTTGACCCAAAGTTCTTTATTAAAAGCGGAATAAAGTTTCAAACTGAAATAAAAACAATAAAAAAATAAAACAAAACAAAAAAATACAGATCAGACAAAATAACACTGTCTTTTAATTCTTTATTTATGATTTAACATAATAACCAATAAATCGGTTTAACTTTGACATATCAAAGTTTATCCCGATAAGTAATTTGCGGCACGTGTGCTGACAACGTACGGGGGGTGTTGATAAACACTTTGAATAATATAGATTAAGATAATTTAATTATAATAAATTATGGTGACAAGTGCATATTTGTGCGGTAGAGTCAGTGAAATATTTAAGATAGTATAGTTTAAAATAATTATTAAAGAAATATGTTATATATTGAGTGACTAAACGTGACTGGTTGTGGGTTCGATCTTAATAAATCAAATGAAATATTTATTTAAATTTATATTGCCATTTCTTCGTTCTGGGGTCCAGGCAATGCGCGGCGTTGAGTGAGCGCTACTCCACACGCAATGTTTCTAAAATTCGGCGGAAAGTGGGGAACGAAGTGTCTTAATACTGGGTTCCTTCTGTATGAATTAAAGCGCGGTATTGAGTCCCATGACTGAACACACAAAATCTCCAGAATTCGGCGAAAAGTAATGAACAGAATGTCTTAAAGAGAATGGACCACCTTTCCGTGTACCTACGGGATACAGCGTTAAGCTTAAAAAAAATCAAAAGCTGAATATAAGAAGACTAACTTGTCCAAAAGCTCAAATAACTTACTTCAAACTCTACTATCTCACTCGATTGACTGATGATGTCGGGTAAGAGGTCGCATCTGCAACTTAGATTGGCGTGACACTTCGATTGCCTTCCAACTTGTCGTAGACAGATTACTCGGTGCTGCTGCTAATATTCTTTTTGTATTTCTCTAGTCCCATAGGAATAGAGTTGATTGGGATTGTTGCGTCATTGTTTGTTGTAGTTTTAATTGTTTTTTTTTGTTTAGTTTTTCCTTATAAGTAAGGGCTTTGATAGGAGCTTTGTTACTTTTTATAAATATATAGAATATCGAGTGACTGGTTGTGTGACTTAGTAATCGATTCTGCAAATTTAGTACTTTGACTGCTGATGGCTATGTATGAGTATGCCTCGCAAATAGTAGCGTAGGCAGATGGGACCGGGGAACTTGGTGTTAAAGCACTCCACTCTCTCTTAAATATTGCCGTTCCTTACTTTCCGCCGAATTCTTAAGATATTATATATTGAATGGCGGAACTCAACCCCGCAAATACAATTTATGTTAGCATAATTTACCATAGTGTTTGGTGCTCCGTTCTCTCTGGCTATCCCGCTGTGGATACAGCGTGAAGTAAGCAAAGTACATATATTTATTTTATATATAGCGTTATCCCCAAAGAAAAAAACACTTGACATTTATAGACAAAACACAACTTAAGAGGACGTCATAAGATTTTTTTTTCGATTAACGATTATATTGCGAAACAGTGTCTACTTAGTGTAGAATACGGTCTGCCGAATCATTCAAAAGTACAGTAGCCGAGGGAAGTTTGCTATTGATATATTGCAAATATATGTATATAATATAATTTTAGGATTATAAGTAGATGATTTCTTGGTTCGCCCAACATTAAGCAGATAAAATGCATCTATATGATTATAATATTTTTTACTATATGTATATATCCCGCATATATCAGGTTAGGCAAAGAAAGTTGAATGTCAAGACACTTCACTCTCTATCGAGTGGTGGAGCTCAACGCTGATATGATGTTGTTACAGTAGCAGAAATATGAAAATTTTCTTCATATTTTTTTCAAGTAAATCTTTAGACAAAATCCAGAATGCTTATTTATGTAGTTTTTACTAAATTTACTACCTAATTGCTTTCATCACACGCGTTAGTCACAACTATTAATAAAAGCACCTGTTTTATACAAAATATTAAAATATGTTTAGATTCCCCTATTTGACTAATACAAGTTTGCCATATGGTGTGCAACAACAAAAGAAATCAACAGAAAAAGTTGATCAGTAACAAGACATTTTTTCACACGACTATATTCATTATTTCAACTGATATAAAGTCTATATTACTATGAAATATTTTGTTTTAGAATTGATGTATTGACTGTATTAAGGGATTATTTTCTTTGAATAATTCTTTTAGATCAACCACCCTGTTAATCGCTCGAATGTCATACAGGTTAATGTGTTATCGATAATCAACCTTATTTTTGAAAATATAAGGTATAGGATCGTGTAATAATTTAAATCTATTTATTAACCATTGCGTTCTAAGCTTATGGCAGTGCTAACTATTCATATAATATTATCACTTAAAGTAACTTAAATTTAAGTCTTATTTAAATCAAGTTAAAGTTCGTTTTAGATTGTTTTTACTTACAATTAAATTTAACTCAAACGTATTGCATTTTGAACTTTATTTTACATAGGAATAATGTTAAAATGAGGTTAGTTTTATATTTTCGTAATCGAATCCGCAATAACCTAACATTAAAGTGGGAATTGAAGCCCACTTGTTTTATAAATTTTTGTAACATATGGTGTAAAAGCCGTGGACAAGGCACCCCCATAGTGCCCATTACCATATGGGACGCGTTAAATGCACTTTGAAGAGAAATGTATTTGAGATGAAATGATTGATGCATCAGATGCTTACAAGGTTTGAATTTTATTATGATTTTTTGTCAGAAATAAAATATTGCGGCGTTGAGTTCCGCCACCCAACACGCAATGCTTCGAGACTTTGGAGGAAAATGGTTCCACTAGCTTCTCAATTCTCCCTGAAAACCCTGATATGTGCACGATAAGGCGTGAAGTTAAGAAAAAATACCTTTTTCTGAATACATTTTTTTTTCATTTTAGATTTGAACTATACAACACCAACTATATTCGATGACTTAAAATATTAGTTGAAAATAAATATATGGTTTCATTTCGATATCCACAATTCTTGTCTTTTTAATCATCAAGATCTTTTTCAAAAATACAAATGTACTACTTTTGATTTTTTTTTCATAACATTTTGCTACTATTTAATTGATACAAAAAAAATAACTTAAAGTTCTTATAAACATTTGACATAAAAGTATCGGAAGATTATAAATTACTTATATCAACTATATTATTATACTTTAAATCTTAAAAATAAGTGTAAAACATTAAATAAATAAAAAAGGTAAGCGCCTAGAAAATGACGAAGAACTAAGTGACACATCACTACATGCAAAGTATATAAACTTCAGATTACATTATATTATTAAGTACTTATTTTTTGTGATGATAATGACAGTTTTAGTCCAGTTGTCGGGTTGTAATGCGCTTCGCAAATAAACATTTGTACAAAGCCGTGCAATAATGCGTATTGTATTATTACTAAGGGGAATAGTTGGGATGATATGGTTTTGTACTTGGATTATTATTTTTAGGTCTGTAGTTAAAATTGAACTTAAAAGAAATGGCGGGTGCCATTTCTTTTTAACTAATCACACGAATCTTAATTTTACATACAAATACCTGCAAAATTAATTATAGTGGGGAACGGAAATGTGTTAATGGTAACGGACACTCCGTTACCATTAGGACTTAACACTAGGATCTCAGGTTCTCTCTACCTACTCTGCTATGTGCGTGATACATACAGGCAAGAAATTAAAATTATGTCACAATGTAAATTTTTGTTGTTGTATGATAAATAAAACACAGTGAGAAAAATATAAAATAACTTGCCACTTTAAACTTTCATCACTTATATATTTTTTACATGAGGTTATCTAATATTATATCTAAAAATAAATAAGGTAAAACATTATGACTTACTAACGCTCTTCGGGGGGCTTCGTCCGCTTAAATTAATTGTTATTTAGCCTATGTTATCCTGATATATAACATACGTATATTACTGTAAAGTTTCATTCATCCGTTCAGTAGTTTTATTTAAAAGTGGAATAAAGATCCATCTTCACAAAATATTTATTTTATCATATTATTAGGGTAATTTCTTTATAATTTATAATAATTTCTACATATTTTTTTTTTCAAGTATCAAAACTCACCGAACACGTACACACAACCGCGCAACATATGCGCTAGTGGTCTGCCATCTGATCCACTATAGTTCTAATGATCAATATTCTGTATTCGTACTATAGTTATCATTATCAGCTTGTAATTTACTTTGATGTTCGCGTTTCAATAGAATTGCGTTAATATTGATAGCATTTTTGGATATTTATTTTTCATTTGCGTATTTAAATGTTTTATGTTATGTTTTTGTTATTTAATCTAATTTTGGAATCTTAGCTGAAGAATTTGTTTAGTTGAACCAGCTAATATTAAGAAATACTGGTTTGAGTTAAAAAATATTTGTATTATATTGGATAGTCCATTTATCGAAGAACGTTATAGGCTGTATTTCATTAATCGTTTTAATTTAACTTTATGTAATACAGAAATTTTAGATAATACATTTAACCACGGAGTGAAACCGCAATTAAAAATTTGTATATTATATTTAGTTTTTCCTACTTTGAATAATTATTATATTAACAAAGAATGAGGACTGGACAGACAGAGGGCAGTCGTGAAGCAGCGGCACGAAGTGTGACTGTAAAACCGACTGATTGTAGGTTCGATCCACACTCGAGGAGATGAAAAATGATTATAAAAAATAGATATCCCAGTTAATTTTGCAATATACGTGTAAAAACTTAATTTACTTCGATCTCAATTGCATAAAATATATTGCATAATACAGGCGAAGTTTCGATTTTGAAATAAAATTAATTGCCAAGTTAAGCTGCGGATTTCACTTAATAATTTAATCTAAGCATAGCTTTTATTGACTACTGCCAAAAAAATTAAAAATGTTACTTTAGGCACAACGCTGCGTTGAGTTCTGCCACTTTACACGCAATGCTTCAAAAAATCGGCATGAAGTCAGAAATGGAGTGTCCTAACTCTAGGTTTCTTCTGCCTTTTTGCATTGGCAGGATACAGCGTGAAGCTGAAAAAAAAATGTTCCTTTTGGCCATTTAACGCCGTAAAGCTATAAGTAGAATTAGAAACCGTCGAGTATAGGGATGTAATTGTCTAGTTAGTAGGAGAATACGAAGAGCATTTATTCGCCATATGCACTCCAGGGCCGCGGTTTACTCAAGGGAATGTTCCCTAATGAATACGTTAGGGCGTTGGTTATGGTGGATCATATTTTTTGGAAACAATATACTAAGAACTATTTTCGCTTTTGTTACAAATTTTAAACATATTTTATATAAATGTATAATACAATTGTTGGATAGTTTTACATTAAGATCAGTTAACGTAAAAGAGACAATAATATATACCTAATTAAGGAAAAACTAGAAATACATTTTTATATATCAAATGCTACAAGGGGTATCTGCTGAGAACTGGTAACTCGCAGAGTTACACTAGTGGTCCTGGCTCTATTATCAAATCAGTTCAATTCGTGCCCAATGTTCAAAAAGTAAGTAGTTTGAGCTCTCAAATGTTAATTTTTGTAGTTTCTACAAATTTGAAAAATTTTGCATGCATTTTCTGCACATAACTTATAAAGTAAACATACTATTCCTTTATAGCGATGCTTTAATAGAGATACCTACTTACCTTAAATTTTCCATATTCAAAAACGTCTAACTTAACCCTCGTCATAGTCAAGAATTAAATGTGAATCCTACTGATTTCTATAATTTTTTTATTTTTATTTGAACACAGCATATTCACCAAAAGTGATTCAATACCACTAAATACAATCGTATATTTTTTTACCAAATCGATACCCTTTGAAACCGCAACCCTAGGCTGGTAAACGTTTCGGAGGCCATATGTCGCGAAAAATTCAAGCATAATTGCATTAAGTTACCCCAAGTCTAGTGCCCCGGTTTTTAATTATAACTACCCACTTAGGCATATGTGAATCAACGCTTTGTAGGGTATTCCTTAAAGAGATTCATATATTAGGTGCTGCCTATCTTGTTATTTGCGAAATACGGCTTGCAGATATTAAAAATATAATATATACAAATAGAAAGTTCATCTTTTTGTATCTTTACAATAAAAGAAAATCACAAAAGGTGCAGAAAAAAAATAAGATTTTCTATGCAAATAGTAGACAATATGAGCGTGAAATATGGGTTCAAGAAATCCTGCTCTGAAAATGAAATAAATGGGAAAAAGTTGAAAAAAAAAACAATGGCAGAGGGCAGGAAGCGCCGCCTGAATAAGTGCTCCGCTGTGGCGTGCTTTTAATATTTCCCCTTTTAATAAATCTGAAATAAGGAGAACTTTTTGGTAATTAACACAATTGCATTATCAGCAAATGTTTTCATACAGTATGTATATGTTTTACTTGAACGTAGCGGGTTTGAATCAGTATTTTATATATAAATAGTAATATCTTTTGGAATCGGTTCAAGAGGCGAGGGTTTCATCTTTTATACTTTTTTGATATCAAGATGATTAAACTATATTTCTCTTCATTGTGGAACAATACTTTCAAAATGTTAAAGCAGTGTGTGCGCTATTTTTTTTATCACTTTACGTATTTCGTGGTATAGGCAGGAACAACCAAATACTTTCACTGTTTTCGAATCACTTCATAGAGAGAAACATGTCGAGATGTTTTTTTTTAAATATGAATATTCACTCCAAGTAATGTGATCCTCAAATAACGACTGTCAGGTAAGTTGCCTCACAATATTGTATGGAAAACGTACATATTTTTATAAAAATATTAAATCAACCTGAACAAAAATGTCCCAATTTGATTATAATATCTTCTGGTAATATAAAAATAAGGTAACTTAAACTGTTATTATACACTCATATTGGAATTATAAATGGGATATACTTTAATTACAATGTTTTTATAAATTTTTATATTCATCTATTGCAATACTAGGCCATCGTGGAGCAAACAGCACAGTGTCTATCTGAGAACACGATGATTGTGAGTTCTATTTCCAGATGGGGAAGTCAAACAACACACAATATCTCAACACTCACACTAAATACACTCTGTCTATATATAACATATGTAGGAAACATAGGAGTTGAATTTATAAAAAAATATAAATATTTTTAGCAAATCCATATTCATAAAAAAAACGCAATCATCTATTCAAAACAATATAAAAAGCTGTAACCCTCAAATGAATGGTATCTCATTTCGTATTCAGACTCGAGCAACGGTCCGTCTGCCCCTGTATGATTTATGAACTGTTTTTTGTTGATTTTCCATAATTTCTCTCACTGCCAAGGACCTTCTATCTGTTTGCCAACTACTGTGTATGAGAGAGCATATTGATAAAAATAACTTAATTACTTCAAATTTTGGCCAAGGTATAAAGTTTTCAGTTTTTAGAATGGCTTTTTAAAGAAATATTTTCAGTTATATCACTATTTAAATTTAACCAAAAAATTAAGTATTACTTTAAAAGTTATATTGTAATTAGGCGTAAAATGAAAATTTTAAAGTAGTTTCTTTCTGCTTACTCATTATAATGCTAAAAAATAATAAAATATTTACAACAAAAAATAACAATAGTTTAAAATAAGTATTAGAAATGTCACTAAGTGAGTTAAAGGGCCGTCATTGTCGTCGAAAAGAATAAAACATCGTGTTTAAAGGCTAATTTAGGCACGGTGCCATTCTGATCCCAGTTAACCATTAGTGTAAACGCATTCAATGTTAAATGTCTCAATTTAATGTTAGACCCGTGTCTCCCTTTCCTTTACGACCCGATGGTACTTTGATGGTACTTTTAATTCGTTGGAAAGTATTACCTTGTGATCATTTGATTTTGTAAATATTTATTTTGTTTGTCTTTTTAACAACTAAGTATTTCTTACTTAAGTTCGTATATTTTTATATTAAAATAAAACATAGGAAAAATGTATTTTTTTGTTCTTTGTAACTCATATTTTTCATTTGAAATCATTTTATATTTTTTACTCATTTTTTGCTTTGTCATCCAAGCCATCTTGGTGTAATGGGCTAGCGTATGACAGTACACGATACTGCTGTGATTTCGATGCTCACTCGATGGAACGTATTATTTTTATTTTCCAGTTTATCTTCTACAATGAAATACTACTGTACCATATCTTAATTATTACAAAACTCTTCATTGTGAAGCCGAAACATTTGACTGACTATCTTAAACATAACGCAAATAAATCGCCTGCTGTCCTTCACTAATTAAAGGAAATGGCCTAGAAACAAGATTGTGATATTGTTCTCCTAAATCTACACCCATCTCGCTCTTATCTTAGTAAATTTAGGTCTACCCATCCCTTTCACCCTAAACGCTGGTTAGACTTCACTCATTATGCTAAATATCTTCCCCCGGAGTGGAAAGATTTCAGATAACTGGTCTTTCTGTGGTATTTTTTTCATATTTTTTCATCGTGGACTTGACACTTTGTATATGGAAATGGATTAAGATAACAGTTCGTGTAATTGCTTTGGGATTTTTCTTATTTCAGGTTTCTGGTTTTCTGGCTCTCTTTAAATGTAACGAAGTTTAGCTTCTGTTCACATTTTGTGAAAGTTCCATGCAAACGATAGCAAACATTTTGAAAAATTAAGTAAAATGTTAAATAATATTAATATTGTTATAAACTGTCTTTCAATTGAGGCCAGTCATAGCGCAGGGGCATAAGTGTGGGACTGCAAACGCAACTGGTTGTGTGTTCGATGTCCACTCGAGAAAATTTAAATATGTGCTTAAATTTATATTTTTATTTCTTCACTCTGGTGTCGAGCCAAAGGGCAATCAACAGGGCAATTTCACGTATTCACGTGAAATACGAACGAAAAAAATATAAGACAGACTAAAATCATTCTCCCACTTCTCCTCTAAGGTTATAATTACGAGAAAGGAAAAATAACAATAAGTACCTTGTAACATTTGTACCTAGCACACTTTATATTCTTTAGATCAATTCAAAAAAAGAAAAAATATTTTAAGTTCATGTAAATTCAGATTTAAATAAGCACATCTGACTGTAATCGTGGTCGTTGTGGGTTCTAACATTTGACTATAAAACGTGTGGTCTACGAAAAAGCGCACCATTGGCTTGACCAGTCCTCATACAAATACAAAATACAATCTGCAGAAAGCAGAGAATGGAGTTTTTAGTTTGGACTAGGATCTCTCAACTCGCCTCTGTTATATAGAGTATATAAGTAAATGAGAAGCCATAAATATTGGGATATTATTCGGTAAAGTTAGATATCCATTAAAGTACAATAATCTAATCAATTGCAGAAATCACTATGTAAACCGTAAAATAGCAGATTCGTGTTGGAAAAATACGATTTTTTTAATAAATCGAGATTGCTTTTAAACAAAAAGTACCTTATTTCATTATGACAACCGTTCCATTAGAAGATACGCAAATTCTATTAAAATTGCAGCTACAAAAGCGCTTGAAGCGTTTTAAAATTATTACTTTGAAGCTCTGATTTCCGTAAATAAAACGTAAAAGCTCGTTTTTCGGTAAAATCAAAAAGATCGGTTTTATCGCTTTTCCTAGTTATTTATTATAATTTTTCCGCGATAGTTTCGGAATTCGGCAGTGCGATGTCTGTCAGTCAGTCACACAGTAGAAAATATTGACCATAGCATAGAACTATAAATTTCATTTAAATCCATTTCAATAGCTTTTGCGTGTATGTCCAACAAATATATTTTTAAAATGAAATTTTAAAATATTTACTGCAATAAGCTATTATGATATGGTCAAAAAATTGTTAAAATTCTCAATGATACAAATATAAACATCTTATTTAAACACTAAATATAAAAAACTGTTCCAATATTGATAGCTAATGGACTTAGTTGAAATTTGGCATGTAGGTAAACTTAGGAGTGTACGGGGACAGCTACTGCGGGAGGGTCAGGGTGATCCTCCTCAGTCATCGAGGCAGCGGGTGCCCTAGGAGAAACCCCAGGGCACCCTGAAGGCGACGGTGGCCCGCAAT
>DWAP01000680.1:0-19435 GCA_018230625.1 Heliconius eleuchia
CGGAGTGTCTTAACACTAGGTTCCCTCTGCCTACCCTGCTGTGTGCGGGATATAGTTAGATAATGCGTTGTTCATGTAGTAATTACTATGTACATTTTTTGTAACATAAAACTTTTTTTTTTCTTCAGCCCAAGTATCAATGGAGAGCATGATGGTGGGCGGCGTGGGGTCAGTCGGGGTTGGATCAGTCGGCAGCGGGGTCTCTTCCGGTTACCAAGTGGTACGAGAACCAGCGTCGGGGACAATACTCTTATTGCCCACACCAGAGTTACCACATGCGCTCGTGTGGGGAGGAGTTCCTTACCCTTCTGCTCCTTTACTTTTACCACCTGCTCCTCATCCCTCTCATCACCTGCAGTTGCTACCAGGAGACCTTCTAGCGTCTACTGCTACGTTGCAACATACACACACGCATTCAACACGACTTGTTACATTAGCTCCCGCGCCACCGCAGCCCCATCCACAGCATACAATGGACAAAAGGAAGCCAATCATGCAACCTATGATGCCACCAATCATTCCGCCACATACTCTCATAAAAATAGAACCTGGACAACAAGAAAAACCGCCTACTTTTGCACCAGAGCCAGTGCCGCAGCCGATTTTAACAACACATTTGTATTATCAATCAGATTATGCTGAACAAGCGTGTCGAAGTCAAGCCACGTCACCCGCTTCACCTCCTACACCACCTCCAGACGCACCTGAAGTTCCAGGTCATAAGGATGCGTCAAATCAAACTGATCATATTGACGATGATGATGATTCTCCAAATCATGCGGATGAGGATGAACGTGACGTAGCTTGTGTTGGGGTTGCACATTCACCAGAGGATCATAATGTTATGCAAATTCAAACTTTACACGCCCCTCCTATAGATAGCGCTGAAGATTCTTCTTCAGAAGGTCTTGCTGCTTCTTCAGTGGCAGTAGAAAAAGCAATCGATGCGATTGAAAGAGATGAAACTATAGAAAACTCTAGTGGAGGATCGCATGAGTTAGTTATAGATACTACACGACCTTCGACTCCACCACCTACAATACCTCAACCACAAACAAGACCACTAGACTGTAGTGGATTAGAATTATTATCAAATTTGAGTATTGAATTTGAAAGAACAACACCTGGTAACAATATGCCCAGCATGCCCATCTTAGAAACTACACCTTTAACAATTGATACAAGGACAGCTACGAAGTTGAGTATAATGAAAACATCGCCCAAATCACCACCACGCGCTGAAGTAGATTCTATGAACGACCAAGGACAATCAATTGACAGACTCAGTTTATTATGTGCTTTAGCTGAGCAAAGGATTATGGAGGAAGTGAAAGAAGTGCCACTAGTAAATGTACCTTCAACGTCACGGCCGCTTATTAAAACTGAACCACTTCTCAGTCCTACAGAAATAGAAAGAGATATTACTGAACCGAAAAAAGAAAGGCGAAATAGAGAGGATTCCTCCAGTGAAAGGAGACGAAAACGAAGTCGTGATAGAGAAGAACGCTTACGTCACAAATTAGAGAAAATGAGGCGACACAAACGCGAAAGAAAAGACGAAGAAGGAGAAGGTGGTGAATTGGAAGCAAGCTTACGCCGTGTAACGGCGTGTTCTTGTGGCGTAGCAAATTGTACGCATTCCTCAACAGTCACCTCCGCGCAGGCTCTTGTTAATGCTATCGAAAAAGATATGCGAGAACGCCTACAAGATTTAGAAAGACAGTGTGATGAAAAAAGAGCACAGTTAAATGCTTTGACGCCACCATTGCCAGTTTTGTCTGCACCTTCAACTCCATGCACTCCTGCTCTCTCTCCAGATTCAGATAGAGGGTCATCCAAGAAACGTAAAGTTGGACGACCGAGAAAAGTATCAAGTCCGGATTCTACCGAAACAATTGTAGCTAAAAAACCCAAATCTAAAAGTCGACTTGTCGGTTACTTGTTAGCAAAGGGTAAATTAAAGGGTAACATTTTGTACTCAAAAGGAGAACCGTCCCGAGATGATATAAACAGAACAAGTAAAGTTCGTCCTAAATTGAAAGCTGAACCGATTGTAAAGATGTATTCAGAGGAAGAAGAACATGAATGGGGCCTTAACAGATCAGCTAGTTCTTCAATGGAGAGTCTTAATGAGGTTCGTCAGAAAAATAGGGAAAAAGTAGATCGCCTAGCAAGGAAACATTCGAGAGATGATCTCTCAGAAATAGAATTGGCAATAAGACGTGCAAGCGCGTCAAGCGATAGCGATAAGGAAAGACGTCGTGCCAAAAAGAGGCGGAAGAGCACAAAATCAAAGGAAAGAAATGACGAAGAATCAAAAGACACTTCATCTGAGGCTCTACCACAACCCCAAGTCATTTCAAAATGCACTCTAACTGAGGATAAATTGGATTTATCGCCGCGGGTGCTCACCGCGAGGGGTGGTTTATTCTACGCGGGGAAACTAAGTGCAGTGCAGGCACCAGATGTGTACGCTATAACGTTAGATGGAGAAAGGGGAAACAAACCCCATATACTGTCGAGAGAGGAAACTTTAAAAGATGCGGTGAGTTTTTATTTTCACATTTAATAATAATATTTATTAAAATATAAATTAAAATTAAATTAAATAAATATATAAATAAAAAAAACTAATCTGAATATTGAGTTAACGCGATCTATAAACCGTTTAACAAATACATCTAATTTTACTTGAAAGTTGTGAAATAAGCATGTATGTAGCTGTTTTTATAGCATTCAAGTCATTAGGTGGAAAGACAGGAACAGCCTCATTTTCCACAAAATTTTTTAGACGTTCTTTGAATTTGAAGCAACCACCCTCGTAAATACAGTCAGACGCTGTTCCACTGCGTCATAATAACCTCAAATTAACGTTAATTCTCATTATTTACCAGATATTAGAAGTGAGTCCCACATCAGTAACCGAATTACCTTCGGGCACACGCGTATGCGCATACTGGTCCCAACAGTACCGCTGTTTGTACCCCGGAACTGTGGCCGTATCGTCTCCAGACCCGCATGATGATAAGTTTGTTGCTGTGGAGTTTGATGACGGTGATTCTGGAAGAATAGCCATTGAGGATATAAGATTTTTGGAACCCAATTACCCTGTTGTAGGTAAGTGTAACATATTATTAAATCAATTGGTTTCGTACAATTTGTAATATAGGTAAATTATAATATTTATATCTAAAATATCTTATACAATGTTTGATAAAAATAAAATTAAGTATTTACGTTAATATACCTAATAATGCTACTTAGATGGCATTCAAATTTTTATTGTTTCTTTATTTGGCGTTACAGAATACGAAAACACATTGTTCACGCTTGGCAAAAGAAGACGGAATACAAGTATGACAGAAGAGAAGAAAGCCGCCTCATCTAGCAGTAATGAACAAAGAATAGATATACAACCGATGGACACACAGACACTCAACGAAGAAGATAGGCATAGAGATCGAAAGAAACTTAAGAAGCTCAGAAAAGAGAAGTTAAGACGTCTTACAAGCGAAGACGATCCAACATTAATGGAATACGTGAAGAAGAAGAAAAAGAAACACAAGTGTTGCGAAGAACACTGTAAACACAGAAAACATCACAAGAAACACCATAGAAAACACAAAAAACGACATTCGAGCTGCAAAGAGCATTCATCATCATCAGGTGATGATCACAGACAGAAATCATCATCTGATTATATCGATTCAAACAAATCTAATGAAGATTCAGTTGATTCTAATGATAGGTTGTCCACTTTGATAGCAGTTGAGAAATCTCCAGAAGAGAAAATGAAGACTGTTATCAAAAAGGCAGTGCTATCTAAGAAGAGTTTGGTGAAAAACGCAGTTTTGGACTTTAGTAATATAAGCCAGATTGCTTTAAAGAATGAAACGGAAAGTAAAGACAATTTAAAAGACAGTGGCATTGGATTAGATGTAGATCTGCCTTCTACTTCAGCTGCTCCAGAAGTAACTAAGAAGGTAAAGGACAATTTCGTTGTTCTTTTTAAGTGGAAACAGGTTCTTAAAAATTAAAGTTTACTAACTTGTATGTGATGTGAAAAATATTCACAATACTAATTAATAAATTTAAGTAAAAAAATTAATCTCAGGATTTAAAATTTAAGCAAACATTATAGAGACATAGAACAATACTATCAATACATAATTTTACACACAAAATCACAAATTTCCAGAAAACTAAAAAGCGCACAGTGTCCTCAACGTCGTCCGACGGTACCGCGGGTGTCAGCAAGATGGCGGCGTTCCTGCCGGGCGGCGCGCTGTGGCGGTGGCGCGGGCCCCCGTACCGGCGCACGGCGCGCCCGCGGCACCGGAAGCTGTTCTATAGAGCCATACAGCGAGGGGAAGAGGTGTTAAATGTAAGTTGTTCAGGTGCTATGGCGCCCTGGTACTTGTGTGGTAACTTTTTCCAGTGCGAACAATACAGGCTGCATCCATCCTCCCTTCATTTGAAATGTGGGTGAAACAATAGCATTTATGTGGAATCTTGTACTTCTTACGAAAATCATATTAACAAAATTTTAACAAAACAAGTATATAGATTACTAAACTTAAAAAACGATAAACCCTAACCCTACCCTGCCACAGATGAAACAGCGGTATTCCTATCAAAAAAAAATATAACTAAAAATGAATAAATGAAGTAACTGTCACACACAAACTGTCAACATTGACAGAAATTCCGACAAATGCCGACGTTAATGTATGTAGTGTTTACACTTGTACGGATTTTTTGTGTTTGAGTAGTGTCTACCTGTTTGAAAATTCTTACTATACTAAACACTTGGACACTATGTATTTCCACTACGTAGTTGATACATATTGCAAAAAGAGACATTCGTGGTCATAAACACTATCTACTAATACCGTGTATAATGTCGTAATCTATTCGTACCTCGTACCACAACTAAGAATTAATAAGACTAACCCGTCTCTGCCGCAGGTGGGCGAGGCGGCGGTGTTCCTCTCGACGGGTCGCGCGGACCGCCCCTACATCGGGCGCATCGCGGCGCTGTGGGAGGCGCGCGGCGCGATGGCGGTGCGCGTGCACTGGTTCTACCACCCCGAGGAGACCGCTGGCTGCGAGGCACTGCAGTATCCGGTTAGTTTAGCTAGTTAACACAGTTAGTTAGTTGCTTACCTTGTGTCGTAACACTTAGATCCCATTGCCTATAACGCTTTGCGAGAAAAAGCGTGAAAAACTACAGAAACTTCATAGTTATGTTTCTTTTAATTTAAAAACTGAAACAGATATCTACTACAGATTGCATTTTCTTTTTTGACTCTGAAATCTGAAATGTACCTATTAGATTTCAACTTCCAAACCACTTGTAATGCAATTATATGTTCATACATATTAAAACATATTTAACATATATTTCAGGGCGGTCTCTTCGAATCACCGCACACAGATGAGAACGACGTGCAAACGATATCCCACAAGTGTGAAGTGTTACCGCTCGCTCAGTACAAGGAGCGCATGGGCGACGATCCGGTCAAATACAGCACTGTGTACGACAATAACGATGTATACTATCTGGCGGGTCGTTACGACCCCACTCAGCAAGCGTTGAGAATGGAATCGGACATACCGTTCGCAAAAACGGGTTAAACGAAAATTTTATTTAAGATTAAATGAAGATTCGTCTTGTCATTTTATAAGCAAATGTGAGCTGCGTCACGGTGTGTCATTAAGACACAATGAATTTCATGTAGGCATTTGTGGCAGCCACGCAAGCCTTCACAAAAGTCCATCACAGCTGGAACGAAAATTGCGATCGGAGTTGGAACGAAGTTTAAATTTCGAACAGAAGTAGACAGAAATTTAATTTTCGAACAAAAATAGAAAGAAATTTAAATTTCGAACAGAAGAAAAATTTCAAAGAAGACAAAACATCTCGTACCTGGATATGCTATCTCAGAAAACTATCTAAGTTCAATGAAAGTAGTATTTTTGAATAAAGTTATAAATTTAACTTAATTGTCGCCTGTAACTTTCAAATAAGTAGTTTTCTCAAGCCGTGTTAATCATAATATCTATACAAAAGTTCCATTTTACTTAATAACTGACAGAAACACACAAACACGCCTCGTATGCAAGTATAAAGTCCTGGTACTTAGAGCGAATACAAAACAGGCAGGTTCTTTATAAAATTTATTTACTTCTTACAAAAACATGTTAGCCTGGTACTTCTAACATTTAAGGTCAGTATTTTGTTTAATTTTAAATAATAAACTTCGCGATAAATCGATGTACATCTCTCGTATGGAGATGCTATCCTGGTACTTTGCTGTGAACGCATAACGCGTGTATGATGTCCGTGCAAAAATGAAGTTAAGAATTTTTTTTATTAAAGTATAAGAATATCGATACAAATTAATTATAGAAAAGTTAAATAATCGATATAAATATAATTTGAGTCACCTTAAAAAAGTAGCAATCTAAAAAAAATATACTTTTACGTTAATATTTAGAATACAGTTTTTCTTTTACCATTTCTACAAATATATATAAAATTTTCCACACATATTTAAGGAATATTTTATAAAAATATAAATTAAGAAGCCTTTTTATAATTAATAAAAAAAAACTTATTGCCATTTTTGCATCGACAATTCAATTAACTACAAAATATTTTTAATACCTACAGAGGTAATAAATATCGACTCGGTCGGTACATTATGCGTTGTTATTGTTCTAATTTATTTTATCTGTCAATTTATGAGTTTGACAGTTTTTCGTTTTAAAAATGAGCTGAAAGAAAAGAACATGAATGCAATATATTT
Organism: Heliconius eleuchia; assembly: GCA_018230625.1. Classification (NCBI taxonomy): domain Eukaryota; kingdom Metazoa; phylum Arthropoda; class Insecta; order Lepidoptera; family Nymphalidae; genus Heliconius; species Heliconius eleuchia. The sequence continues at coordinate 6,813 of DWAP01000680.1, forward strand.
TGCCATTTTTTTAAATGCATTCTATATTTAAAATAAATTTAAGCAATGATATTTATAAAAAAAAGGAAAGAACATTTGTAATGCTGTAGTGCAATGAAACGATTTTGATCGTTGATATTTTAATATTTTTCTTTTGATATACATATTTATATGACTTTTAGTGTACAAATAAGATTATCCCTATCTTGTAATAAAGACATTTTGTATTTTAAGGAAGGGGTGTTATATTTAAATATAGTGATTTAAATCATTCGCAATATCGATGTTAGGTGCAGTAGATTCTTTAAAGTAGCATTCAATCACTATACAGGTCTTAAAGTGCAACATAGTTAAGGCTCAATGGCGACAATTTCACAATATTTCGATTTTCGAAGCAAACGTAAGTGTTAAAGTTACCTTGTTACGTTTTAGCGATGTCCTTTTGGGAATGTTACGTTTTTTTTCACATTTTTTTGTACGGGCCGAGTTGGTGTTGTGTAGGAGTCGAGATGAGGTGATATGTGATTTATTTTTTTAAACTTGTAACGCTATAATCTCAGTGTATAGGTAGTTGTATGTCTAATGTATATTTTAATTTAGATTTCTATGTATACTTTTGTAGTTCTTCATATATACTGTCTAAAATGCAATACTATTTCAGCTAGTCTCGTATTTCGTTCAAAATTATACAGTGATGATATTAGTCATGTTTTCAATGATTTCGCAAATAAAAACTAAACGCGAAATTATATAGAATTTTCAAAACTGTTTGTTATAATATTATTGTTTCTTTATATTTTTTACATATGTTTGATTGATTGATAATATTATGTTATTTGATGGATACCTTATATCGAAATGGTGCTAGAAGCTTGATACTGTTCGTATTATTTCGCTATAGTTAAGATTTGTAAATAGTCGTATTTCCAACATAGAAAGAACCTGTAGGGATACATAAAATAGATATTCATTTGAAATTTCGCTTGCTCTAACGTTGCCATTGTTTTTTTTTACTCTTATAATAATGTATATTATAAATCCATTTGTATTATTTCTACAGGGTATGGATCGATGCCCACTTTTTATCCTTTTTTATTCATATCGAATGTTTATTGAAGGGACTGAAAAGACAGGGATATAGCTAGGTCGACCAAGGATAGGAATGTAGATAGGTTTTGTACGAAGTGGCCAAACAGTTTATATAAAAAATGTTAAAAATTGCCCTTACGTCAGAAGCTCTTCTCACGAATGAAGTTACGTCCTGATTTTTTTATATGAATTGAAAAATATTTACTTAACTTTATAATTAATTATGGTATATAATGATGGATGTAAAAATAAAAGAATAGTTTACTCTTTACTAAGCTCTTCTTCATATGAAACGAATAATTATGAAAGTTTAAATAGTAATAACAGTTGCAGTTGTCTTTCTTTAATAGATTTAAATGACGATATATTAAACGTTACACACTCACTCTATAATCTATTGTATTTTTCAGTTTTATACAGAATATAAAAAACACTGTCTTCTTCCATTCAAAATAAATAAAAAAAGTAAAATAATAAAATAATGTGAAATTTGTAGAGTTTAGCGAACATTTACTTATCTAGTTTGTGGTAATTTACTCTAGTTTCTATTTAAGTTGATAATAAGTTTGTAGAAATAAGATTACATTTTATTTTACATATGATATATATATATATATATATATGTATATTATTAAACTAATATCGAAAAAAAAACAATATATTGGCGAGAAAAACAAAAAAATTCGAATTTGGATAATAAATAATCAGAGAAAGTGGTATTTTTATATTATGACGAATAATGATTTTAATTTAATAAAACAATGTATAAAATAAGTACAAATTCGTTGAACGCGAGTCTTAACTCGGCCCCGTGAGTGTATACTAACAATCAAAGGCATAATTCGTCAAAATTAAAGCAATATTATCGGCAATCGACGTGTAAGAAATAATTTCTTTTGCCGAATATGCTTTTTTTAATGGATTATTCCTAACAACCTTAGAGTAAAAAGGGAAAGCCATAAAAATAATTATTAGATTTAAAGAGTAATAATATATCAGCATTGATAAAGATTATAAATACGCTTAAATAAAATATTTTTGGCTGAATTTTGTGTTTTATTTATTGAAAAAAAGTCACAATAATTAAATACACCCATTATTAATTTTATCGTAAAGCAGTCGAAGAATTAAAAATAATAAATAACCTAAAAATATCTCAATCATACTTCGTTATATTAGGAACTTTAGCTTAAGCAATATGAAGGTTTTCTTATAAAATAAATGTCATTTATATTAATAATCATAAACATAACAATTAATTTATATATGTATCTACACTTATTGTTTTTTAAAAATTTTACATTAAAAGCCATTTAAAATTAATTATAATTAACTTAAAAAAAACATATAACCCTAAGTGGCGGTCAACAAAGAATTTCTCGTTTCCCGTTACTTATTATTTCGTAAGTATCATCATCTATAATTTTGTACACATCTTGTCTGTAGTTCTGTAAGTTGTGAAGGAATCGAATAGAGCTCTCTTCTCTTATTTTGGTTATCACAGAAGGCAAATTTTTCGTATTCGCTTCTACTGCAAGGGATGCGTAATATTTTTCCTGTAAAAAAAAATGTTAAGGTACTCAGTACAGGATAGAATTATTTGTTTAGAAAGTGTTGACTTAAAATAAAGAAGGATTAATTTGAATGAATTCATTGAATCAATCTGTTGATTCTATCTTTAAAAAATATAAATATAACTATTTAACCGGATTAATCGCGTATATTTAGTATAATACATTTTGGGAATCCGACGTTTCGAACACTCTGCACTAGTCCGTGGTCACGGGTAGACGGGACCAAAAATGTATAATCTATATATATAAAAGGACTTGTACTGACTGACTGAGGTAAGACGCACGCACAGCCGTAACCGCTGATGGTAGAAACGGGAAATTTGGACAGATGTTTATTTTTATAATCTGGACATCCACTAAGAAGGGATTTTGAATAATTTTAACTCTAAAGGGATGAAATAGGGGATGCAAGTTTGTATGGTTATTTTTTAAAACAGCAACGATTTTTATAAAACTCGAAATTCAGACTCTTTAAAATATTTCATTCAACACGTGTTTCATGGTTTGTTAGAATTCACCCCTTAAGGGCTCAAATAAGGGGTTGAAAGTTTATATGGAAAAATCTTTGTTTTTTATAAAAATTTAAATTCAGATTGTTAAAAATATTTTATTCAACACATGTTTCGTGGTTTTTTTAGAATTCACGCCTAAGGGTGCGAAAGCGGGCGAAACCGCGCGCGCCCACTAGTACAATTATAAAATTACAATAAAACAGACAGAACCGTTGAAATATTTCTATCAAGGCTTCTTTTAAGATAACCTTAATACGACAAAACGGCCTCATTTTCAATACAAACAACTATTATTATCGATACATATAATAAAAATGTAAGCGACCGACGTCTGTACTTATATGGAACATATATGAGAAAAACGATTATTAGAAGAATTTATCGATTTAATAGAGCCTTAGAAAAATATTTATAAATTTGATATCTATATGTTTCTGCGTTTGTGCACACTAACCTTAGAAATTGCTTACACCGATTTTATTTTTATTTTATTTGTAATTGCTTATAATAGTAAACTGGTATTAGAACTATTGGCATAAAAAACTAAATTAAAAAGTTATTTTTTTTAAATTTTTAGTTAAGTGTTTTATTTAATCAGTTCTTAAATAAAAATGTGAAATCAATTTACTATCTCATGCAGTAAAGTCGCAAGCAAAGCTATTAGGAGTAATTTATCATTTAATATTATTTCAATACTAGTCACGTTCTTCGAGTGAAAGGATCAAGACGTGGCGATCGTTGCGTTGAAGACACAACCAGCTCCTACTGCGTTATGAACTCCTGGTACTTTGGTAAATAAATAAAATTTATATATATTTATTTGGTTTGTTGACATTTGCAATAAATATATTTTTGTTGTCTGTGGTTTTATTTTTAAATAACCTTTTTTTTTGTAAATAAAAAAATAAATGAATTTTATTTTTAACCTTTATATTTAAAAGAAATATTATGTGAGCAAACATTTATATTATATTTATTTGAAAATAAATTAAAAACAGTTTCACGCTGTATTCCGCGTATAGCGGGGTAGACAGAGGGAACCTAATGTTACCCATTATAACATTAAGTAATTTCTACGAGTAGGAACTGAACCTACAACCTGTGTGTGTGCCTGTGGGCCACAACGGGCCTCTTATTATTATTATTTTGTTTTGTAACTGAATTCATAATATTGTATCGTTATAGCTACATACATAAAAATTAAAATACATTTTTTCGTCAAGTTATTTAGGTCATATTACTGTGCCAACCATCTTTACGTATTTGAACGAAAGAAAATGCTCCAGTTTTTTTAAATATTTTATTATAGTAGATTTTGCTCTTCAGCGTTCCAAGGAGTACTACCGACGTTTATTTTTATTATTTTAGTAGTAATCTATTCGTTATTATGAAGGGCTCAAAAGCAGCTTTAAATGCACGTTTTTAGTTTTTTAACTTGGCTGGATACGCTGTTGCGTGTCTTGGTAATACCAGGCGAGGCTTAAACGTAAACTAACATATTTTTTCCATAATCTGAGATCGATTCTTTAGTACTTATGTTAAAATATTAAAATACTTAAACGTCATTTCAAATCAAGGTGGTAGTGGTTGGAGGTGAAGGTGATATGCTTTTGTTCTTATAATGAACCGAAATCATAATAAAAATGGAGGCTATGACACTACATTTTTCTATTTTCATCCACCTACCCAATGATTATTTGTTAAAGCGTGCGACTATAAGCGTGACGGGTTGTGGTTTCGATTTCCACTCGAAGAAATGAAATATTTAATATTTTGCATTGACTAGCTCTGCTAAGAAAACAAAACACGTCGATAAGTTTCGCCATTCATCACTTAATGCCTCCAGAATTCAGCGGAATGTGAGAAACGGAAATGTGTAAACGGGAGGGAACGGAGTGCCTCAGATTCTTTGCCTCAGATTTTCCAGGTTCCCTCTGCCTTCCCTGCAATGTGCGGGATAAAACGTGAAACTAAAAAAAATGAAATATTACATAATTTTGTCACTAGCTTTTACTAAGCGTGGTCCAATAAAAATAACCAAGAATTGTACCGTGTTGTAATAATTGTGACCGTAGGTACAATTACAGGTGTTTCATTAATACGTAAACCTCGTCAACAAATAGACAGATATCTAACATAATCTTTCTTTGTGAATGAAATCAGTAGTCCCTGAGATTAGAGTTTATTCATTTATATGAATTTATTTTACCTTTCCCTAACTGTATTTCAGAATTTGTTAACGAAAATAATTGGATATTATATTTATTTAGAAAACGTATAAAAATTTGAACGTAGCGGGACTCGAACCCGCGCCTCCTGGAAACCGACCAGGCGCTCTGACCACGAAGCCATACGTTCTCGCCAAGCTACGTCGAAATTTTAGTGTAAAAAAAATTGTGATTACGTTAAATTGGATATTGTAGTGTAAAAAAATTGTGATTTTTGTAATTTTTTTCCCGTTTCACCGGTATTCTATTTCTATAACAAGATAATACTATTTAAAGCGCTATCTTTCATTCATTTAGTATATTACCGAATGAATCCATAAATAAATATTTTCTAAAATTTATATAGTAACTCCATCTACCGTGACACGTAAACAACTTTTTTTGACGTGTTTACCTTTTATCTCATGCCTTCGTGAATAGAGTATAAGTATGATATGACATATTCCAAACTTGCAATGTGGACTTGGAACGTGTAACTGGAACCGCAGCTCAGTTACATCGAAACTGTTATCCTAATGATAACATAGCCTCCAACAAAGTTATTTTCAATTCGAACAAACAAACTCTACAGCTTTATAACATTAAATAAAGATTATTAATTTCATGTTTTTGTCTTAAATTTTATTAATTCCAATAATTGATTAAATTAAAAGTGAATAGTTAAAAATATTTATATAGTATTTTTCGTTGTTTAATAGAAAATGTGTATTAATTTAAAATGTTTTTTTTTCATTGTATGTATATCCTTAAACCCTTATCCATTCATGATTAAATAAAAATAATAATTTTGGAATTTTAGACGTTTTAACTTGTTTTATTTTCGGTTATTCAAGATAATATATAATAATATATCTTTATGTCTAAATGCAGCAGAGGATAAAAAATAAGAAGAAATGGCAGAAAAACAAAATTTTAGTTACAGTCAAAATCAATTAATATCTCAATATAATATTATATTTTGGTTTTTTAACTTTACTTTCGCTTATAAATTTAATAAAGCTACTAACGCATGAAATTACACAAAGTATTGTAGTGGTATAACACGTTTATACATCATAATCTTATTTTTTGAAACCTAAGGCCGATAACATTCAAAGCGCTTATCATCGACTAAAGAATACACATCGTGTCTAAAACCCGCAACGTCGTCCAGGAACTTCTGACTGGAGTGATTGTGGATGGTCGTGAAGACGGCGGGTAACGCCTCCGCGCCGCTCTCTTGGGCGAGCGATACGTAATACCCTGCCTTTTGGTTGATTGAAGTTTATATTATTAGACAAACCTATTTAAAAGTTATTCGCAAGCATATTATAATGTATAAGAGTATATTATAAAGTTGAATTGAAATTGTAATATACATTTATCACCGCTATAGGATAGGGTTCTATAATATATCTATAACAATGATTTAAAATTGTTTTTTTTATTTGTCGGTGTGTCTGTTTGTCGGTTTGTATGTGCGTTTGTGTACGATAAAAGCAGAAACGGCTTAACCGATTTAAATACAGTTTTTACCGTTGTATTTTGGTAAATTTCGTTCAATATTTGGCGTTAGCGTTATTTCATGCGGACGAAGTTGAGGCAAGAGAAGTACGAGGGCAAAGAGGGAAGATGTATAGAGGGCAGCAGGGCAGGCAAATTTCTACAACGTATTATTTATTTTTATATATTTTTTAAATTTTTGCAACAGTATACAACGTATGCCACGTTGCAGAAATTTAAAAAATATATAAAAATAAGCAAAAAACATTTATAAGTTTAATATTAGTACCAAGTCAAACAACAAGGCTTAGTAATCTGATATTGTAATAAGTTTATTGTACTGTTTCATTAACTTAACACACGGTTAGCTGTTTTGAGAGAATTGTGAACCTTTTACAGAAGTCGGCTTAAAAGTCATCTTATATGACAAAACCTTGAATTGAAATGCGATATAGGAAACTACTACAACTTCCTGAACACGCTATATAAGAGTTAATTAGTTCTAACTACCCATTACGACTCGAGCAATGGTCATGAAACGTCAACAGAATGCAGAAATTGGTTCTAAAAACTTGTTTTACTTTAAACTAATGTCTCGTTTTTATGAGATATTTGTAACATATAACCTACCTACCTGTATGTTTGTACACATATAGATATTTTTTTCTTTAATGGTATGTTGTTGCCAACTGTCAGGAGAAGTAGTTGATTTTAAATTAAATGGTGATGTATCAAAGCTAATGGTTAAGATTTATTTTTTTACTCGCATAGTAAAGTAGAAAGAATTTAGTGTCTTGAAACTACTCTCGGTTCTCCAGCCTCTACTCGATTTAGGCAGAGAGTATGGCAGTAAACGCGATGATTATGAGTGAATTACTTTTATTTGCGCGAACTGGAATGACAAAATGCGGCGTTGAAGTCCGCCAATATACGAGCAACGTCTCGAAAATTGACCAAAATTAAGGAATAGAATGTCTTGACACTAATTTATGTATGACCTATATACTGGATGCAGCGTGAAGCTGAAAAAAAAACAATATAATCAATAATTAAATACCTGATCTGGCCCCATCATATGTGCTTGTCGTTTGGTATAGCCGCGAGCTGCACGATCTCGTTTCTCTTCTTCCCAGTGCTGCATCATTTCTTCAGAAGTCGGTAGTTTGAAGGTGCCGTTCATAGATCGCACGTAGTACCGTACCTGTAGAATAGGTAAGATATAATACTAGCTTTTATTCGAGGTTTTGCCTATGTAGTCGCGCTTACTGCTACTTGTGCCACTGTGCCATGATGGCTTTAAACTACAAGCGCATTTTTTTGTTATTATTAAAAAAGTTAAATTTATAGCTTATAATTTTTACCTGTAAATCAAACATTGAAAACGCGCAGACATAGTACGGCACGCCAATAAAGCACATCGACGGATGCTGTATATTGACGAGATGCTTGTACAGTGGCTCCACACAGTTATCTTCTACCACGATATCGCAAGAGTCGTGGAGGAATGGGAAGTTGTAGAGGTAGCCTGGGGACAATATTTGTTTATAATGTAAAAATAAGTTTGATGCTATGTTTGCGGCGCTGAGTTCCGCCACTCAAAACGCAATGCCTCGAAAATTTGGCGAAAATTGTGGAATGGAGACTTCTAACTCTAGGTTCCCATTGTGCTCAACACGCTGTATCGAAAATCGAGCAGTGCTTGGGGAATGAAGTATCTTAAAACTAGGCTCTCAGGTTCCCTTAGCATACCATAGCATATATGTGCGATTCAGCGTGTAGCTTAAAGAAATAAAAATAATGATTTATTTTTATTACTTACCAGTACAAAGGAAAACAACATCTATATCTTCCTGGCTGCCATCTCTAAACACAGCGGTGTGACCATCTAATTTCACCACATCTGGTTTCTGTACCAAGTTGTCAGGGAACACAGATTTAGGCTGTTCCTTCAGATGATGACTGAGGATGACCTTCTGGGTGACGGAGGTGATCTCCAAAGCAATGTCCATCCCTGAGGGTCCAGCTCCGATCACGAGGACGCGTTTGTTGGTAAAGATCGATGGTACTCTGTAGTCGTGGCTGTGCATTACATCGCCTGTAGTGTTTATTCATATAAGAGATTAAAGTAGTTTGTATATATATAAAATTCTTCTCTTACTGTCAGACAACCCACAGACAAATTTGAACCCACAGACAGTATTGATTTTAGAAATTTGAAATTTGATACGGAGACACAAATTAAAAATTGGGTGTTGGAGGATACCAATAATAGAATTTTTAAAATCAAAATATATAATAGACAAAATGGGTGGAACAGACCTAGTTGACGTCTGAAAATTGTTCTAAGTTTTAAATAAAGCAAACTAGCATACAATAAAACCCAAAAACAAAAAAGTAAAACAAACCTTTAAATTCCTTCAATCCTGGTATATTAGGTATGAAAGGAGTATTATAATGGCCGTTACATACGAACACATAGTCGTATTCTTTAGTAGTGGACTCGCCAGTTGCTACATCCTTGGCCGTCACGTCCCACAACTCACGAGTCAATCCTTGTTTCGGTATTATTTGTTGTACATGGTGTTTGAACTGTAAAAATAAAGGGTTTTAAGTAAAAAAATAGGCTAGTCTAGGCGTGTTACTTACTGTAAACGCGACTCGTTATGGGTTTGATTCCCACTCGAGGAAATTAATAAATTCATATTTTCTTCGTTCTGGTGTCGAGGCAAAATGCGGCGCTTAGTTCCACCACTAAACACGCAATGCCTTTAGAATTCGGCAAAACGTAAAGAAGAAAGAGAGAAGAGAGAGAAGAGTATCTTTTATTATTTAGTTCTATCTGCCTATCCTGCTACATAAGTATATGATACAGCGTGAGTTAACTTTTTTTTTAGAAATCTACGACCATAACCCTTACAATAGCCACACTCTGTGACGCTTGACAATTTACATTAAGTAGGTACACTGTACAATTTACAGATTTTTCATACATACATACTTATTTAAAAGCCAGTCGTGGCGCAGCGGCACAGGCGTGCGACTGTAAACGCGACAGGTTGTGGGTTCGATTCCCACTCGAGGAAATGGAACTATTTAATTCTTTCATTTCTTCGCTGTGGTAACGAACAAAGCGCGGCATTGAGTTTCGCTACTCGAATTAAAAAACACTCAAAATTCGACAGAAAGTGGTAAACGGACGTGTTGTTGATCGGAAACGGCCGTGACGTGTGTTAATCGGAATGGAGTATCTTGTCTTAACATTACCAGGTTACCAGTTTACCAGGTTCCCTGTGCCTACTCTCCTATGTGAAGGATACAGCCTGAAGCTAAAACAAAGATGTCTATATATAAAAAAAAATGTAATTTATTGTAAGTATATCAAATATCAGCATAATAATATCCGCCTTTGATAACTTATTGTTTTTGCAAGGGAATCGAACGAGGGACAAACAACATGTTTATGTATTCTCTTCTGGAGTTACAAGGAATGTTATTCAACCTACAAATAAAATATAAACAAATTAGATATGGATATATACTTAAATATTAGATTAGATAGAATAGATAGAAAACTGAAGATTATGTTCTTTTTCTTTTAGCTTTACGCTGTATTCACAGCAGGGAAGGCAGAGGGAACATAGTGTACAGACTCCAGTCCTTACTTTTCACCAAATTCTGGAGGCATTACGTGTTGAGTGGCAGAACTCAACGCCGCATTTTGCCTTCTTATCAGAGCGAGAAAATGAAAATAAATAATTTTCTTTTCCTCGCGTGGAAATTGTATCCACTATCTGTCGCGCTCACAATCACTTTGTGCTCCTGCGCTATGACTGGCCTCATAAATCTAAATATATCTACATTAGAAATAAAATAAATTATATTAGTTTGTAGATAAAAACGATACTTACTTTAATATGTTGCGTTATTCCATTTTTGTCTGAGTACAGCTGTAAGAAGGAGAGCATATCCTTAGCAGGTATGTAGGATTTGTCACCGTCTGTAATAGGGAAGTCTGGGAACCCCATTATTTCTTTTGGAAGATTGGTCCTGGAAAAAAGTTAACATTACGACTTTGACCTTAAAATATTTCATTATTACTTATAATCATTTATTATAATTATTGCTTGAGAGGCCTTGGTTCTGGCGTAGGGGTGCGACTGGCTGTAAACGTGAGGTAACGTTCAATACGTAAAGTTTAATGGTTCAGTTCCTCCTTGGAGGAAAAAATTATATTAAGTATGAAATACTTAATATAATTTTTTCGTCAATCTACTAGATCGACGAAAAAATTACGCGACCATTACTATTGTTTAAAATATGAAACCGGAGTGTTGTGTCACTAACTCAAACTTTCCTGGTTTTAGTATAAAAGTTAAATATCGGTAACTAATAATTTTGCCTTTTTCATTATTTTTAAACTTATTAATTAAAGTTTATGTTTAATTTTATAAGCTCTTTGATTTTCACGACAATAAAAAATAAATCAACATATTGTTTAATTTTTTTTAATTATTTTTTTAGATATATATTAAAATAAAAAAATATAAATCTTTCACGTAAATACCCTCCGACCTGAGAAGTAATTTTAGGTGAGATAAAAAATCGTCTGGTGTGGACTGTTTGATTCATAATGTTTACAATTAAAGATAAAAAATTTCGACCAGTTAAAAAAATGAAATACCAGATGCCAGTCGTGGTGTAGTGGCACACGCCTGACCTGACTACATACGTGATAGGTTGTGGGTTCGATTCCCACTCGAGTAAATGAAATATTCAACATTCCGCGGAAAGTAGGGAACGGAAGTGTGAAAAAAAATAGGAACAGAGTGTCTTAACACTAGATTCCCACGTTCCCTCTGCCTTGCGCGCGGGATACATAGTGAAACTGGGAAAAAAAGTAATATAGCCAATTAAATTAAAAATAAGAGTGACAAATAAGCGTATAATACAATATATTACACTGATAAGAATTACGTTAACAAAAGCTATCAATAAGTGAAGATCGAAGTGCATTTTCTATCGGAATGATAAAATTTCTTTACATCACACTCTACATACATATAATATAATAAATAATTCAGGCCATTTAAGATAATGTTGTACGAACTAATTGTGAATATCGTATTTCACTTGGGATTCTGTATATTTGGCATTTAAATAGATAGCCTTTAATATAGAAAAACATTTTTTTTTTGGAAAATTTATAAGAAATTGATCTTAGCACGATTTGAATCCGCTCTTCTTGGAAACCTTCCCACAACCAGTGGCATTTACAGGCCCTTTTTACGGTTGATCTTATATGTTTTAGTTATTTCTTATCTGATTCGATGCTTAGATAAAGTAAAATTATGTAAACGACATACAAAAAAAATATTTATTGCGTTCGAGATAGATCTACTTATTTTCGAAGGGGCCATGTACCTGACAGCTGTGTAAACCACAGATAATTGACAAGTATTCATTTGAATTAAGTTTATTATTTTAAACTACTTTTTATATTAATAAAATAAATAAATAAATCCGCTTTATGCTGTATCCCTCATACAGCGGGGTAGGCAGAGGGAACATAGTGTTAAGACACTCCGTTCCCCACGTTCTGTCGAATTCTAGAGGCATTGCGTGTTGAGTGGCAGAACTCAACATCGCGCTTTGACTCGACACCAGAGCAAAGAAATGGAAATATAAATTTAAGTAAATATTTCACCTCCTGGAGTGGTCGATCGAACCAACAACCAAACGGTTTTACTGTCTCACTGTGT
>DWAP01000681.1:0-19433 GCA_018230625.1 Heliconius eleuchia
AGTTGGTTAAGGAAGGAAGGAACAGCTTAAATATGTCCTAATACATCGAATTGTTATTAAAAGTATAAAAGAAGATTAGAGAGCCAAGTAGTGTGCTTTTAGCACACTACTTGGCTACTAAAACTAAAACGTTTGAGGCCCTTAGAACGTCTAATATTGATAGGTAGGGAATTTCATAATCGGATCGGAGGGAACGAGCGTGTGAGTTACTTAAAAACTCAAATCGTTCTTGTAGGTAAGGAGGAATTGAAGGATTAAACAGCACATAGTGAAGAAGATGTAATATATGGGTATTCCTGCTAAGGAAAGCCACTTGAGCTTTTTGCGAAAGTCGGATATGTGGTCATATTTGCGGAGTCCAAATATAAACCGTATACAAAGATTTTGAAGTCGCTCAAGCCTATTTAAATGCTCATCTCTAATATCGAGATAGCAAGCATCAGCATAATCAAGAATGGGTAGTAATAGAGAGTTTGCCAGCACAATTTTAGTAGATATAGGAAGAATATTTCGCAGTCTACGAACACAAGCGACAGCACCAAAAATCTTTCGGCTAATTTCGTTTACTTAAAGTGTGTTAAAGTATATTTTTTAGGAAACCTAGTGTTAAGACACTCCATTTCCATGGAGATGCTTACTTTCTGCCCTTTCCGCCGATTTCTCAAGGTATTCTGTGCTGAGTGACTTAACTCAAGGCCACGCGTTGCCTCGTTACTACAGGTAGAACGAGTAAATGAAAATATTAATTATTTCATTACCTCGAGTAGGAATAGAACCCACAACCTGCCGTAATTCTGTGCAACGACTGGACTCAATGTATAAGTACTACAAACAATTGCTGCAATTGCGTACGTATATATATCTAATTCGAATCATTAACAAGGAACCCTTACAGGATGGGCGAGCCCGACTCGCGCTTATTTTTTATGCTTTACATTGATTGCGGCTGCTGCAACCTAGATCGTTTATTCCTTCTAACACAAAATTAAGATTTAAAATTATAAAATTCAGTATAAATATTTTTTTTATAGCTTCACGCTGTATCCCGCACACAGCAGGGTAGGTAGAGGGAACTTAGTAAATATTTAAATGTAAAAAAAAAATGTTGCACTTTGTGTTTGAACCAGTAAGTGCACCATGTTGCACTTACTAGTTCAATTATTATAATAAATTGTCAATGAAAATACTTAATCCCTAAGAACATGCTTTTTATATTTCTGCTCTGTTATGTTTTTAATAAATCTAAAATTACACAGTAGATATTATTTTCTTATTTCTTCAAAGAATATGTGATATTTATGGAACTCTCTGATAGCATGTATAATGTATAAGTGCTAATATAATGTAACAAAATAGGAATTAGAAAAATAAAAAACAAAGGGGGGACGCAGTGCCATCTATTGTCCCATAATAGATATTATATTAATAGAATGGATAAACCACCGTTGTATTACGCCACTCCACAGTTCCAGTTCCATGCCCTAAATAGCACAGAACACATATACCCAAAGGGCTAAATAGCGGCGCGCTTAATCAATACTAACTAAAGCTAGAGACAAGTCAGAGGGCGACACTAGTAATCAACTTACACACTACAATTGCTTTAAATAAATAAAATATTGTTATAAATTTAATAAAATTATTAATTTTCTATAAATATTGAATTTAAAATAAATTCTCAAGATTTTAGACGATTTCCAATTAAATAATGATAATACGTAAGTCTATTGACTTGTTGGGTTAGCGTCGTCTATACACCGCCATCTTACGTTTGTGTTGACAACTCCAAGTGAATATAGTGAGGTAATTTTGTGATGTAGGCAAGATATTGAAATCATAGTACTTGAAGAGTCTAATTGGTAAGTTGTTCATGAAATAAACACTGTATTTGTGTAGCGCAAAATTCGAATATATTCAAGCTCGTGAATCAAAAGTATTTTTAAAAGTTTTCACTATGTCGTGTCAGAATGCAAATTAACAAACAATCACATCTACGATCGATTCTGACTATTTTGACAGTAAATGTTTATATAAATAAGATATTCTGTTTTCATAATAGAACATATCTTTATTTCAGCAGATCGTGAAATCAAGAGATGAGCTAATGTATTATTAAAATGTCTGAGGTAATAAAGCAAGTGAAAGTGGACAACTGGGGAATTTACTTCCTCCAGAGATTAAAACATTTTTTCAACCGCACGGATTACTGTGATCTTACTCTTCAATTTCAAGACAATGCCCAATTAAAAGTTCATAGACTTGTTCTTAGTGCCTGCACAGAATACTTTGAATTATTAGAAAGAACATGCGAAATGTACGAAGATTGTTTGGTTATGCCGGACGACCTACAAGCCGACGTAGTAGTTCCAATCATAAATTTTATGTACACAGGACAGCTTGAATTTAAAATAGATCTGTTGGAAAAATTATATCAAACCTCTTTAATAATGAATATGCCAGTGCTAACCAAGTTACTCTCTTCTCATCGCAACCAACCAATAATTCCGGCAGCAAGAAGTCCGGCACCAGCATATTATGGAAAAAGATATGTGAAACAACCTAAATCAACTCCTCCTACCAACTCTTCTAACAAGCGGGTCTTTTCAAGTGCATTTAATAACACAGATACACCAATGGCTAAAAGGGTAATATCACTCAATAAAAGTGAGATAAGTTTTAGAAATGGTGCTCAAGACACAAGCGCTTCACATTCACAATTACATGGGTTTTCTGAAAAAAAAAATCAATTAACAAAAGGGGCTCGCCCTACCAGATATGAATTACCTGAAGAATTAGAAGAAGAAAATATTTTTGATAATTCATTCACAAGCATCTCTTACACTTCAAAACCGTTAATGGTTCATCCAGAATCTACAAAGCAATATGGCTCAAAAAGAATTAACTTATTTGAGGAAGGTACAAGTTCAAGCAGATTTATGCATATTTCTTCTAACAATGATATTGTTGAATGCAAGAAGATTTCAGTCAATGAAAGTATGTTTTTAGATGAATCATCTGATATGATAGAAGAGAATGACATTTTTCAGCAGTCATCACAAAATAAGGAGGAACCAAAAGATGCCAATCAACTATTTGATCAAATAATTGAAAATGATCTTTCTAACATAACTATAGAAACTAAAAACAAACAAAGTGGGAATTTAGATCACGCAAAAATTATTAGTGAAGTACTCAAAAAATATCCTCATTTAGTAAAGAGTAATAAACAAATAAAATTAAAAATATTAAATACTACTGCTACAAAAGATACCAAAAGTAAAAAAACCAATCGAGTAAGTAACATAATTAATGAAGAAGATAGGTCGAAAAATAAAACTGACCCTAGAGACTTCACATATGAAACAGATGTAATTGATTCTAAAGAAGCTGCTCGTCTTATAGCATTGGGGGCAGAAAATGTTAAAGGCCCTTGGATTTGTTTAATCTGTGGGACTCCTGGTAAAGCTTTGCACTTTACATCATATTACAATTTCCGTAAGCATCTTGTAGAAGTACACCACGAGAAGCCAGTGCCTAATATATGTGAATACTGTGGCCTAAAATCACTTAAAAGAAATTATTTAGTGCACCATCAATTGACAAAGCATGGAGTTGAACCACCTTCACACTATAATTTCCCAAAATGCAATAATTGTGACTATGTGGCCCTTAATGAAGCACTGTTTGTTAAACACAAAATGACTCACACAGATTTGACCAATTTCAAACGAAATATATGTAATGTAGAGTATGCTGTCTCTTTGATGAATTCACAGAAAACAAACAACAAAGTGGCTAATTTTGATAAAAAGAAAAATTTAATTTGCATGTATTGCCTGAGAGTCTTTCTACGTCAAAAGAATTTATATGCTCATTTAAAAACAAATCACAAAGAAGCTGCCAAAAATGATGGTCTTATATATGACTCTGATGATGAACCCCAAGAAGAAGAGGAAAAGGTAACATTTAAACAGAATACTGAAATAAAAGTAGAAGTTCCAATTACCTATGAGTGTGATGATGTGCAATATCAACTTGAGAGAAGACCCGATGGGAACATTCATGTTGTTCCAAAGAAATCTTGTGTAGTAATGCCTAAACATAAAATATTAAATTCTGGTTTTGTCTCTCAGCAACAGGTATTACCTTCTATAAATAAAACACCACAAAAAGCGAAAAACCTAAATAATCCAATTAAAAGAAATGAATATTTACAAGAAATATGCTTATCACCGAGTACTAATATTAAGCAAGAGGAAATTGTTGTTATTGACAATAATGAATACATTGTCAGAGATTTTCAGTTGTATCCAAAGAATCCTACTGGAGACAAGGAAGAAACGATAGGAACAATCATACCAACAACATCAATGGAATTTCATAACATACAAACCCAAACACCTGAAACAAAAATGTTTATCAAAAAATCTACTAATCTGAATCAACCATTGCAAATTGTTGTATCTAATGAAGAAGAGTATAAAACTTTAATTGGTTCCAATCAATCTGTAATATTTAATGAAACAGAAACAGGTAAAACATTGACAGTATTAGCAGCTTCAGATTCTAATACTATGGAAACTAGTGCTATTGACTTAAACAACACACAAACAAATGAAATGATGATCATTCCAGATGACTTTCCTATTAATGTTTCTGAAGCTGTTGCAGCTGATAATCCAAACATAGTTGTAGTGTACAGTCACCCAGTTGAAGATCCAAACAAACAATACCAACTTATAACAGCACAAGAAGTGGGGGTGGAATTTGTTCAGTCATCAGAAATACTGACACAATCGTTTGAAACAGTAACAACATGTACTTCAGTTGCGTCTACACATATCACTGGAGAACCTTGGCCAGCTAATGTACAGGCAACTATCAACAAGTTACCTATAACATCAGTTGCAGAATTGCAAGCAATGACTGTTGCCCAGTCAGTGACAGTGCCCTGTGATAACAATGTAAATGAATATCCTGAAGTCCCTTTAGCATCAACAGTGCAAGAACCATTGGAGAACAAAATAATTGATGCACAAGATATTCAAAATCAATTCCAAGAGTGCAATAATATAACTAGTATGCACCAGGTTAATACTGAAACTGTCAGTGATCAAAATTCTATAATAGCAGTAGAACAAACAACTACTCCTAATATTATACAACAAGAAACAATTGTTGAGCCTCAAATTCATTCTTTACCTATTGACAATATTACTCCAAATACTGTCATGAATGATTTAATTCAACAACTTACAGCAGAACAGCAGTCATCCATTTCTAATCCCAATCCTGTGGTTGAGGTAGCTCAAGAAGTATCCAGTTCTGTTACTATGATGTCTGAAGTTAATTCAGTACCAAACATGCTTCAAAGTGTTATTGTGAATAATGATATTCAATCTATAGAAAATATAGAAAATGAAAATGTTGATATGGTACCTTCAAGCTCTGATACATGCTCAATGGATCAAATTGTAGCTTCAAGTTCTAATGAACAAATTGAACCTGAAGTAATTACCAGTCCAGAGATTTCAGAGGTAATACATAAAGTAAACGACATTCAAAGTATAGAAAATTCAGAAATACCATTGAATGATGATAATGAGGTAGCTGAAACTATTGAAAATATAGCAAAAGTTATTGGTATAGATCCTAAAACACTTGACAAGGAAATCTCATTAGAAGTTCCCCAAACTTCTGTCAATCATACACAAAATATAGTAGATAATGAAGATGTCACATTAAAAAAGGTTACAAATGAGCAGATACAATCTCTCACATCTGAATGGTCTGAAGATGACAGTGACGTAGCTGAAAGTGTTCCAAGTAATTCTGAAAATGTAAATGCAGAAATTACTGGCGATCATATTGAAAAGGTAGTGGAACTTGAAGAATCAATAGAAAATATTCAACAAGAGGTAGAAAGTCATGTGCCGGCAGATGATGTTGTAGAAAATACAGAAAGTGAAAATGTTAGTGCAAATGACATGCCGGACCAGCCAAGCGGTGTAAAAACAACTGGAACTGTTATTGTTCCCAATGAGAAAATTTCAACTCTCCTCAATGACTGGGATGATAATGACTCACAAGAAGAGGATGTGACAGTTGAGCCAAGCAAAAGTGAGGAACCAACCCCAATGGTTCACAACTTAGAGGTTGAAGTAATTAAAAGTGAAGTAAATGATGATTTAAGTAAAAATGATAAAATAAAGAGCTTAGTTAGTGACTGGGACGAAGAAGAAGATGAAAGTAAGGACTGAGTTATTGAATTAGAAGTTTTTGTCAACAAAATCATAGAAATCCATATAGTATAGATATATGGTATTGTAGGGGTATTGCACAATACTTAATATTGTTCATAAACAACATTTGTAACATGCTATATCAGCAACCTAAATTTATTCGCTACAAATACAATTGTGTAATTTTAGTGAATAAATTTATGTGGGCTATAGCAGTCGGGCTGAAGCTGACAGTGTACCCCCGTCGGTACATCACGTCGGCGGATGACTACGTGGTTCCCCTCGGGGGTTCCATCACGTCGTGGCGTCAATGTGGACTGTGGCAGCGTGATGATGTTAATAAGATGAGACCTTATATTCATCTCTTTTATTATATATTTAAATCGGTTATTTATACGCTACAAAACAAAAGCGGAAAAGAATTACACAATTGTATTTGTAGCGAATAAATTTAGGTTGCTCATATAGCATGTTTACAAATGTTCTTTATGAACAATATTAAGTATTATGGAATACCCCTACAGTATCAATTAGTTGAATTAGATTGTTATAATTCTTAATGTCTATACATAAATAGCTGAAAAGATTTTTTTCTTCATTTTTATTATACTCCATGTATCTAAACATATATTATTGAATTTACTGTCATAGTAGTTCTTGCTTTCTAAGTTGCATAAAACTTATAGCTATTGCACATTACTTAGGATTTATTTTTTCTAAATAACTAAATGCAGCAAATAAATTGTAATTATGGTAAAATAATATACATATTATGTAATAATTTTAGTGTTTACTTAATTTCTTTATCTTTATCAGTTTCAGTAGTAATTGAAAGGTGACATAAAATTATTTTAGTAAATCTGAAATCTAGGAGAGGAATATCATATTGTATGTCAGTCCTTAGGCGGATACAAAAAGTTGATAAATATTATCTTTTGTTCCGTTTCATTTAAATAAATGCTATAGCATAACATAGTAATCATATATAACATGAACATTTTTTTTTAATTAGATGTGATTTAATCCTTTGAAACATTGATGTACTGATTATAATGTAATGTATAGAAAATAATAAATTAATATAATTAAATAAGACTTTTATTCATATTAAAAAATCTTTTTTATGCATGTTGATTATCTTTTTAAAAATATCGATATCCCACCGTTGCATTTTTTCCTTGTTATTATTTTTAGTTTATTATGATATTTCCAGTAATATTGACAAGTCTCTTGTTGTGCAGTACATCAGTATACGACTGTAAATTCTATTATTATGGGTTCAGTTCTGATCAGAAGAAATAATAATTTTTTTGTTTATAATTTTTTTAAACTCTTAAAAATATAAAGAAACATTTGCTTTACAATTGCAGCCACCTCTTTTAGTTTAAACCAATTTGCATGTTCATTCAACTTGTTTAACTCATAAATAAAGTACATTGTAATACAAAATAAATTTAAACTAAACAACAAAGGCACAAGGTAACAATAAAGGCATTACACCAAATCCAGTGCAGGAAAACAACATTTAAGTATAAAAATATTATTTATTATTGTATTTTATGTACTAGCCAATCCAATTAATAGAAATTTCTTTTTAGGTGCACATACCATTTTCTAAGAACATTTATTGTTAAAGAATCACAAATACTTCAAGTATTTACAATTTAAATGCTATATCATTATTTAATTTTGCATAAGAACTCACAGAAAAATTTATGAACTAAGAATTCAATATATAATAATATAAATAAAATCTAATTGTAAGGCTGTTATAGTGAAATTCAGCTTGTTTAGTGAACAATGGATTTATCCAATGCTTATTATCACAGTTTCTTAAAAAAAACATAAAATACTTATTAACAGAGAAATACATACAAGATTTATTGCAAATAAATATATTAATATTTAATACTTTAAGAAGATAGAGGTTGTTTTAACGTGGAAAAAATATCTAAAGATTTCACAAAGAAATAATATGTATGAGGCAACAATCTATATACTTGAGTAGTGACTTTTATTATCAATACAGTTTTCAATAGAAACTGTTTATATACTTGCCATATTATGTTAATAATGTCTAACTTTCTAATTTTTATATAGTAAGGTAATGGTTTTAAAGCCATATTTAATTTAATGTGAACTATATAAATTTAGGCATTCTACATCATATAAATATCTGATCTAAGGATAAGCTTTTTTAAAGTGTAAGGTTTAGAAGAGAATTTTATTTAAACAATGTTATATGTACATTATAAATTACAATATTTACATTCTAAATTAAGCAATCTTCAATATTTTTAATCATTAGATATAGAAACTAAGACATATTTGACCATATAGGCAAGAAACACAAAACCAATCAACACAAAAAGATTTGTCAGTATATAATACATGTTGGACTGCTGTTCAGTTATCACTTCACTATCACTATTTAGATTTGAGTTTTCAGTTTGAAGAATCGCCTCCTGTCTTTCCATTAGCAGTTTCTCAATTTCTTCCACATATTCAGGAAATAATTCACAAAACATCTTGTTTTTAAGATTTATTTCAAGTGATTCTGCTGCCAAACATCGTTTCTGATAGTCAGATGTGACAATGGAACCCAATGTTGGAGTCTTTTCTAACATAAAGCTTAGTAGGCCCGTCAATATAGTAGAAATAGACCACGCTGGATTCCATGTATCTGGATGAAAATCGGTAATGCTAAGGCACAATTTCGTGTTTGTCTTGAAACGTCCATTTGGCGTTATCATATAGATCGATGGTGGTTTGAACGGAAACTCTCTGGGAAATATAATTTTACCGTGATAATATCCACCTTCATATGGGCTCTTCTCAGGGCCTTTGACAACGTAATGCCATTCCAGAATATTGGATGGGACTGGTTCTGCAGTAACATAAGGCACAGGATCATTTTTCAATCGAAGATAGTCCTGTTTTAATCTACTGGTAGCGCCTGTTACCTTAGTTTTTGCCATTGTTTGCAAAACAGAAAAACATGAAAAGTGTAAAAATTCCAAACACTATACTTTTCCAATACTATTTACACAATTTTACTTAAGTTTGTGTCACGGCGTGAATACATCAATATTTTTTTCTATGGGAAAAAGTGTGTAATATCCGCGACAAATCGAAGTAATCCAAATGAAAATAGGATACGTCACTGCACAAAGTTACTTAAATGTCAATTTCTAATAATTGTGAATTGTCAAAAATAAAATTCGTTTCAATAGTATACTCTTACTGGTGTTGCCACACTATTCATTGGACTCGGATCGTTATTGTTTTCTGGCTAAATAAAATTATATTTAAATGACAAATAAAAGCTTATTTAACGCACATTTATGTGATTGTATACATCATCTTATCATCATCAATACCCCAACTACGTATAAAGATGAGCAAAGGCGTTTCTAGAAATATTTTTTGGGAGGGCCTGGACTTTAGCCTTGAACTGATATGTCCGTGTTAATGTAGTTTTATTTATTAGTATTGAGTAGACACGGCCCACCAAGCCCCTCCTATTCCGACAGCTATGAAGATGTGAAAAAAAATATTTATATTGTCCTTATCTCTACATGAAAGTTGCGCCAAATTTAGATAAAACCTTCTAAATATTTCATTTAAATTTTTTAAGATTACTTTTAAATTTCAGTCACAACATATAAACAAATAACAAAGGATCTAAAAAGCAAAAGGAGTGAAACACTGCCGCAGCTAGACCATTCCGCAGTAGCTGTGCGCGTGGAAGGAATTTCATACTATATCGCACCATAGTTGAGTGCCAAGTATCCAGGTGGTGTGGATGGTACTTGAGCTTGTGACGTACGTAGGCAGGCAACATATCAAACAGTCCTTTAGAGCATTCCCCGTGATAAATGCGGTAGAAAACGCACATCGAGACTTGTCTACGCAAAGCACACCGTCTCTACGCGTACTTTCACACAACATTTTAAAATATTAATATAATAATTTTATCTTCTTAAAGGCAAAATAAGCTAAATTAATTAATAAAACTTAATTTATAGTAAACATATAAAAATAATCAAGGCCGTCGGCACAAGGCACAAGGGTGTGACTGTAACGCGACGGGTTGTGGGTTCGATCTCCACTCGAGGAAATGAATTATAATTTATTAATATTTTCATTTCTCCGCTCTAGCACCAAGGCAAAAAGCCCGGAGTTGTGTCTCGCTAGTCAACACGCGATGCCTCGAAAAATTGGGACTAGATTCATTCTGCCTTTCCAGGTGTATGCGGGATACAGCGTGAAGCGGATTTATTTTATACATAAATAAAAGTGATATAAATAAATAAATACGTCTGTACAATTTTTTTAATAAACAAAATATACAATCAATATTTCATAATTTAATCAATTTCCACAATTAATTAACATATTCCTTATTTCTTGGTTCAGTTGTTTGATGGCGTCCTCGTCGGGGCTGTCTTGTTGGATGAGTGTGTCTCTCTGAGATATTAACTCTGCCAGCTTATCATTTGAAGAATTTTTTGTTTGTCTGAAAACATTGTAATTATAAATTTTGACTATATAAAAGCTAAAGGCGAACCCTGGCAGAGGCCGGAATAATGCCAGTCAGAAATTGCAGAAGAAAATTTAAAATGATAAATATCAAGCATTTGTATAAAAAATGGAGAATTTGATCCTGATCCTGATTTGACCTGTTACCATTAAAGCAATGTGATTTTTTAAGCTATTTCGAAATTCTTTTATGGTTGTTAGAACATCAAATCTTATTATTATAACTTTTTTTTTAATTTAACTTTTGTATATGCTTGAAATGATGATTTGTTCAAAGTGTACATGTAGTGTACCTATAGATATATATTATAAAATATTTCAGACAATATTAAATTAAAATTGACATGACACCGGTTGACAGATTGATTGACACGCTGATTGATAGATTGACTAACAACTGCTTGAATTAGACAGAGAGAAGACGATAAAAACATGTTAAAAATAAAGAAAACTATAACTGTTTAGCATTTTCTAAGTTATAAAATATATATATATATAAAAGAATCAAAATAAGAATAAAAATATATTTACTTTAGATCGTCGTATAAAAGTATTTGTTCAGGGCCTGAAAAAAATATTACGATTAAAATAGTGAAATATGACATGATTAACTACAAAAAGTACAAGTATTTATATCTTAGTCTCATTTACTTTTGCATAAAAAGAAAAGTAAAAAAACAGATTTATAAAAAATCTGTTTTACACTGTATTTCGCACACAGCAGGGTAGGCAGAGGCACCCTAGTGTTAAAAGACTGTACACCATTTTCTGCCAAGTTCTCGAGGCATTGCGCATTAAGTGGAGGAACTCAACGCCGTAAATGTAAATAAATATTTCATATCCTCGAGTGAGGATCGAACCAACAATCAGTCGATTTTACAGACACACTTTGTGCGACTGCGCCACGACTAGCCTCAAAAAAAAAGAGAAGAAAAAGAGATTTTAAAAAATATATTTCATAAAAATGTACCATTTTAGATATGTTTACAAACCAATTTACATCATGAGAAACTAAAAACACCTCTCTGAAATGAACATTAAAAGCACGATATTTATAATTTTGAATAAGTAAATAAATAATAACAGTAAAAAAAAAAACAATTGTATTACTTATTTATGTTTAAATATTTTACCTATAAAAATTGAGTCCGTATCTAGCGGTGGCGTTTTATTTAAAATGTCCACATAAAAGTCATCTTTTAGCTTATTGAGATCCACACGACTCTCCTTATTGTCGTCGTCTTCTATTGGGTCTAGACTAAAAAAGATAGAAGAAATAAATGATATTAAATCTGAAGTACAATAAGGTTATCTATGTAATGTAAAGTGGTTTTATTTTATTCTCTATCAAGCTGGTAGAAAATCAGATATCGGACAATATCTCTCTCTCCCCTGACTACGACTACAATTTTTTTTGAGTGACAATGTTTTTATTTTTTTTATTTGAAAGTAAAGGTTTTAAGCCAGGTAGTAGGTGTGAGGTTATCTATATAAAAAGTGATGAAAAGCAACATATAATAAAGCACAAGCCACGCACGGGTCGAGCAGGCCGCGCGCGGCGCGTATGTCGGCGCGGTGGCGCGCGCGCGCGTGGCGGCGGGCGGCGAGCAGCTCGCGCACGGCGCGCGCCCACTGCGCCTTGAAGAACGCGCGCGACGACGTCGACGCGGACAGCTTCTCCTCCAGGGACCGCTGCGGCACAAGTAAACGAAGTCAACGCAGTGCACGAGGACTGTTTCAGTCCTAAAATGCAATTAAGACTCGATACGGACCGCTTTAAATGCTTCTAATCACTTAAGATCAACTTTTTCAAGCATTCTATAACTTGCGCTGTATACATATAATACATATAATCTTGCAAGGCGATGTTTTACTTCGTCCGATTTTTTTTAGTAAAATTGTTATGGCTACAAAAGTATAGATCCACTCTATATCCCACATATAGCGTAATAGACAGAACCGAACGCGCCGAACTAGCCCAGAAGTGGGTACATTACTCCATCTGAGGCCAAAGCTTGGACTACAAAAGGCCAATTAGCGTTTTTTTCACATGTATGTCGCCCTGCCAATGATTTCTTCAAGGCCAACTTGACCTTGCTTTTTCCGGTTGACCGCAGTACTAGCAGCCACTCGAAACATTAGAGCCTTTTTTGCAATCCCAATTTTGCCCAATTAATTTCAATATTTGATTGGAGTACTGTTCTCACCTCTGGGCTGGTACTCCCCAGTCAGCTTGAACCATTTGATCACATACAATGTTGAGTCATTCGAATCATTGAAGGCACGATAATCTTTTGCTTTGCGTTCTCTATCGGATTTATAATGATGAGTATTCTGTGCGTCACAAACTAGAACATGGTCAGTTTATGGGCATGTGCTGATGCTGGTCTAACTGTCCGCCTGTCCGCTAACCGCCCGGTTATAAAGGGAGTGTTTCGGAAAATACAAAAAAATGTTTTTTTTTTTGTGATAATCCCCTTCCCGAGAGAGACTTGCACGACCGAAGTATTGCGTATATACGTCCACTGAACTATCGTCTGCATAGCAATGAATAGACGCATACAGCAATAGGCCTGTAGTGAGACACGTTAGCACTAGCGTCCGCTCAGGAGCACATTAAGGCCCGCTCGGCTTTATGGATGTCCAAGAAATGCAGAGCGCGCCTAATAGTTGTCTAATATTTGTATAGTTAACTTAATAACGGACGTCGCCGCGGAGGTCCGGTTTCTTATTATATAAATAAATTTAAACATCTACATTTCTTACCAATTCTTGTATGAGGCTAGCGGTCTGGTCTTTAGTTAATCCTGAGTATTTATTTCCTGCATCTTTTTCAATATTTTTCATATTTTTCTGAAATATTTTAAATTAAATATTTAACATAAGAATGTTATACAAAATTATAATTTTATTAATGTTTATTTCTCTAGTAAGATTATTAAAAAGCTCCGCATAGCAAAGTAACCTAGTGTTAAGACACTACGTGTTGAACGAAATGGAAAATTTGACGCCGCAATTTGTCAACAAGAACGAGAAAATGGAAATAATTTAAATATAAATAAAATAAATTCACCATTTGGGTCATAATTCAGGAAAACACAATGAGCGATCAGAGAGGGAGAGAGAGGCAGACGCGTTTTCAATCAATCAAATATTTAATTTAATTTCTTTAAAAAAATCTAAGTGGAAAAAAAGTATATAATTATGAATACCTTCAGTGTGTCGTTCTGTTTTTCCAATAAAAGAATCTTCTGTTTTAACTCTTCAATGGTCATGTCCTTCATTCTCAAGCAGTGGTTCATATCATCTTCCATTTTCTGTGAAGCTTCCCGCAATTCTTGATATTTTGCTGTGTAATGGCTTTCTAGAGCTTTCTTTGCCTCTAATAACTGTTTAAAAGAAATTGATTTTTAGGTTCACGCTGTAGACATTGCGTGTTGAGTGGTGTAACTCAATGCAGCATTTTGTCATGTCAATCGTTTACAGTCAGAGGCTTTACCGCTACGACAGGGCATTGATTATTTATATTCCTATACAAAGAACTAGCGTCCCACTCGCGACTTTGCCCGCATACTACGTATAATATTTATTGTCACAAAATGCCGTATTGTGCTTACTGAGATAGATATAGGTGTCGCGGATTTTCTTGGAACTATTAAAACTTAATATTTATGTCTTACAATTTAATGACATATATTTAGCTATTTCTGCAGTTTATTTGTTATTTCATTGTTTAAGGCTAACTGAGACTTACACCGTAATGTTATATAACCTGTAGGACTATATCCAGAGATATTAGCGTTTAAACAAACAAATAAACTCTTCCGTCTTATTATATTAGTATAGATTATCCATTTTGGAAATATATCATGCGAAAAAAAAGGTATGTTAGGTTTATTTAACATAAACGCTCGCCAACGTCCATACCACGTTGAACACACGTTAAGCAACGTCGGGCGCGGTCAGTACTTGGATGGGTGACCGCCTGGGAACACCGCGTGCCGTTGGCTTTTTTTGCTTTATATTTTTTATACAATTCTGATATTAATTAATATAATTTTAATACTAGATCGATTTAAATTAATAAAAACGTAGTACTTTAAGATCATTCAATATGGTCGACGAGTCATGCCCGCCCTGAAATAAGCTGTAGATTAGATAGGTGCGCAGATTTGATTTTTATTAATTTCGATTACTTTTTCCCCAGCGAACAACGCGCGAAACTCCAGTAAGTCCGAAACCTTCATGGCGGCCACGACTCATCGGCCGTACTGTAGGTCATACGTTTCTCTCTCTCTCTGTATTTCTATAACCCCTCAGCCTGAAGTCGTCGGTCGCTCTGCTCAGGTCGGCAGCCAGAGTTCGACACTGCTCTATGCCCCTACCCAGCTTTGTTTCTAGTTCATTTCTACGCTTGAACCATTCATTTGCTAAGAGCTCTAAATGATATTCTTCTTTACGTTTCAACTGAAATTAGATTTTTTTTTATTAGACTTGACTCATCATCATTACATTTTAAGCGATTTCTGTAAAAGAAAGCGGCGATCATTCGACTGTATGTTTCTTATGTTTGTTACTTCAGAGCTTTTGATTGGATGAACAGATATTGATTATATTTTTTTTTATTTGAAAGCAAGTGCTTCCCGTGTGGTTCTTTGCGTTTTCGATGATTGTTTTTTTTATTAGAAAGGATGCACTTGAAGGATGGTTTGATGAGAGTTTGGTTAGGTTCTGATTATTTGATCTGATTATCTGGTTGAAGTGGGTTTTTTTTGTTAATTCAGTTAAAGTTGAGGAAAAGAACATCGTATAATTAAGGAAGCTACGAAAGGGTTTCCTTAAATATTCGATATTCTATTTTGTTTAACAAACATGATGCAAGTCCGAATGGGGTATATTTTTTTTATTTTGCAAGGAAAGCACGTTAATTAATTTTAATTACACATTTCAAATATTTCTTTAATCAAATTGTGTGCGGCTGTAAACGCAATGGTTATGGGTTCGATTCCCACTATTTAACTTTTTTCTACGTATTAAATATATGAATTCAAAAATATGTACAATTGTTAATACCTGTAATTTAAATAACTCTTGTTGTCTCTCTTTCCAGTCTTCCAACTCTTCTACGTATTTTTGCATTATTACTTCACGCTCTGCATGTGATAACAATTTTTGTATATTTTCATCTGAAAAAATAAAAACACAAATATTACAAAGTTAATGTTTTAGTAATTCAAATTCAAATAATTTTATTAATTTATACTAATATTTACTAATAAAAAGGTAAAATATTTTTCCACTACCTTTCGAATCTTGAGAGATTTTGGCTTCGTTTATGTTCAATATCGCCTCTGGTTCATTTGTGCTACTTTCCTGTGTTGGTTCACTGAAAAAAATTTAAAACTCTATAACAATAAATTTAAAATATATATCTAACTAATTATAAAAGAATTAAAAGGAATTATGCCAAATATATATATATAAAAATAAGGAGAAAATATTAGGCAAAAAGCCAACGGCACGCGGTGTTCCCAGGCGGTCACCCATCCAAGTACTGACCGCGCCCGACGTTGCTTAACTTCGGTGATCGGACGAGAACCGGTGTGTTCAACGTGGTATGGACGTTGGCGAGCAAAATTCCCAAGTTAACTGTCTCAATATTAGCTTAAATATTACTCAAATATAATAAGGTAAATTATTAGATCAAAACATAAAATAAAGTGCCAGGTGTGAATAAAATTATAAATAAACTAGCGACATATGTATGAGGCCGTCGTGACGCAGTGGCACAAGCATATATGTATAGCTGTAATCACGACGAGAATGTAATGTTTAATATAATAATTTCCTAGCTCTTCAGTAGGCAAAGGCCTAATTGTAATCAAAAAAATAATGTACATATAAATCAACTTATTCATTTATTCACACCTATTATTACGGATATAAAATACATACTTTACTATTTTTAAGTCGCAAGGTTCATTTATATTTTCTTTATCTAAATTTATATCTTCATATTGTATTTGAGCATCAGTTGTACGTTTTGTTTGTAATTTCTCTTGACTATGTGTAAATGATTGATACATATTCTTTATGAGTTCAGCTAGTTCGTTAGTTTGCAGTACAGCGTCACCTGATGCATTCTTGTATCTAGAAATACAATATATATTAATATTATTATAAATGGTGGGCGCTGCAATATAGGATGTAACACACAAGTCCAAGTTTTTTGCCTGACCTGATTAAATAACAGAACTGTACACCGCATTTCTCCGTAATAAACGGAAGAAATGTAATAAATTGACTCCCCCAGAATAAGGATCTAACTTACAACCATCGCATTTCCACTCAGATACTTTCCTATTGCGCCATTAGGAGGAGGCCAAAAATACAAACACTACATATAATAAATGGAGGCCCTTACATTATTCGTAATATGCTAAACATTATATTTTTTTAAATAATGATTGAAATCGAGGCCAAGAAACGCCATTGGCTGTGAGTTCGATCCCCACTCGATGAAATGAAATATTTATTTTAATTTATATTTTCATTTCGGCGCTCTGGTGTCGAGGTGAAACCCCAACATGCAATCTGTCACCTAACACGCAATGCCTCTAGAATTCGACGGAAAGTGGAAAACGAAATGTTTTAACACTAGGTTCCATCTGAATAACCTGCTGATTTTAATTTTCAAAAAAGGATAATTTCATATTTACCTATTAGTATTTTCCGCGGACATACACGTGTAGGCTGTACCGCCGACGTCTTTGTCTAGATTGGTACAACTGCCACCTTTAAATTCTATTATTTCACTTTGTATTATTTCCTCTTTTCTATCACTTTCTAATTGAGTGGCACTTCTGGATGTCAAAGGTATAGATTTCTGTAATAATAAGTTATGAAATGATATTATTATTATTAAGTAGCGTCCCGGTCGAGGCTTTGATCGCTTGGACTATACAAATTTATTTACAAATCTTAATTGTTTTCCTGTTCTAATATTTTATTTTGCAGGCTAATCATGTGACTTCTTATTTTATAGCTATTATATCTAATAAAATGCTTTAAATTGATATAACTCTTATTTAAGGATCGATTGAAATATTAAGACAAGTTTACTAAAATGTAATAGAAAAAACTGCATGTACATCGGTTAAGACGTTGCCAAGTTAACGTTTCCGTACACAGCAGGGTAGGCAGAGGGAACCTAGTGTTAAGACACTCGACAAGGTATTGCGTGTTAAGTGAAATATACATTTAAGTAAATATTTCATCCCCTCGAGTGGGGATCGAACCCACAACCAGTCGGTTTTACATATCAATGTTAGAAGATGTCTTTTTATTACGGACCGTGAAAGTAAATTATAAGAATTTGTGTGGTTGTGTTTATACTAGATTTCATTTGACCACCCCACTATATCCGGGAAACAACGCGAAGCAAAAAAAAATCTATTCAGATACCTGTACATTCATCTTAACACCAAGATATTTCAAACTCAGTTCGACATCCATATAAGATCTTCTGTTATCAACTGGTCTTTTATTATTATATGGAAGCATATAACATCGTTCTTGTATTGTGAGTGCGTTATCATTATTGCAGAAGGTTTTTAAAAAGTGATTAATATCATCTGTTGGAATAAGCTTGCGGAGATCAACACTGCATATACCTACAGTTAAACACGGAAAAATATCATATTATTGAGTTATTAGTTTTTTTAGTTCCACACTGTAATAAGCAGTATAGCAGGTTAAACAGAGCGAGCTTAAGACCCTTTTAAGCTATTCCGATCCCCTTAAGACATTGTGTGTTGATTGGCGGAAATCAACGCCGCTCTCGCTGGCCCTGACCCTCTACCAGATCGAGGACATTAAAATATTCAATACTTCCTAGAGTGGAAATCTAACCCACAACCTGTTGCGACGCGATATATCACATCCTGAGAACGAAATTGATCTAACTAAAAGCTTGGATTTAGACAAGTCTTTTATTAACAATAAAAGTTATAATTACAATGCACAAAAGCTGCTAAGCAAAGCATGAGTCAACTTAAATTTTAATTGTGCAGCATCATTGTTTGGTGCAACTCATTGTCCTTTACTTCTATTATCTAACATTTTTTT
This sequence comes from Heliconius eleuchia, assembly GCA_018230625.1. Lineage (NCBI taxonomy): Eukaryota > Metazoa > Arthropoda > Insecta > Lepidoptera > Nymphalidae > Heliconius > Heliconius eleuchia. The sequence goes on from DWAP01000681.1 coordinate 18,912, forward strand.
CTAAAATTTTTAAATTTCGCTTACAAAAATTACGGATATAGGCAATTTTAGCCAAAACAAGTACTAACCCACTTGACAATCACCGACATACAACTGTGCGACCAGACGGGGGCACTCGGCAAAGTAACGCGCCAAGTCGCACAGGCTGCTCCGGAGGCGGAGGGACGTGCGCTGGTCGAGATGCGTACTGCACCCTGAATTACCTAGGGACACCCTGCAAAATCGGGAAGTTGTTGAGTTACTCCAACATTCTGTGGTGCCACATTTCACAATATAATATAAAAACATAAATTAATTATGATTTATTAAGATAACAAATTCATAACAGTCCATAAAATAAAAAATATATAAATTAAAGTACTCGCGCAGTTTCATCCGCTAGATTTATACAATTATTTATCAGAATTATTATCGTCTTCTAATAACATAATCATTAAACAATATTTATACATTGAAAACAATAAATCAAATCAGCTTCACGCTGTATCACGCACACAGCAGGGTAGGCAGAGGGAATCTAGT